>JANAVB010031415.1:8768677-8796177 GCA_029216955.1 Iris pallida | reverse complement strand
ACGAAATCAATGCAAAATTACACAAATCACACACCACAGCTAGGCGACACCTAGATTCTAGGCTAGTATGCAAAGAAATCAAAATTTACATATAATTTAGAGGGTTTACCTATAGTGTGTCAATGACAAGAAAAAGCCCCAAATAGAATTATTCCCCTTGCTAGCCAAAAGCTCCAAATTGTACCAAAACTGAGATTTCTCTCCATGAACAGAAAATAGAGTGGGATTAGACTTTAATGCAAGAGACTAGAGTCAAAAAGGAATTAAAATAAATTAGTTATGAATTTGGGAAGATGGACAAATACCTTTCCTTTCCAAAAGTTGATTTGATACAAAACAGGCAAGAACCAAAGGAAGAGAGATTATATAGTAGGGGAAACCCTATGTGGCCGGCCATGGAAGGATAAAATTAGTGTTAGGGTCTTGACTAGTGGGCTTGGGCCAAGTTTCAATGGTAAAGGAAATCACTTCTTAAGTCAAAAGCCCCATGAACCTAATCATCTATTCTCCTATTTGAAACTTGATTCTAAATGACTTAACTTGGTTGACTTAAGTTAGACTAGGGTCCCACCATGCTAATCAAGTCACCATAGCTAGAGTCAACATCCAGGTTAGTCTCCAAGTCTCAACTAGCAAAAGTCAAAAATAACAATCATCACTCCAATAATTTAAAATAAATTTAAATTCACAAAATGACTAAAATACCCTCAAGCTAAAATGTGGTAGTGATAAGGACGATGGTTGGGGCCGAACACCGGTACAACCCCATAGAAAAAGAATGTCTAGCCTTGGTGTTTGCCATCCAGAAGACTCGCCACTATGTCTCAGGACAAACAATCCATGTCATCTCCCGAGTCAATCCACTTAGAATTCTCATGATAAAACCGGGAGCACTAAACTCTCGGTTGGCTATGTGGGCGATATTATTGACACCATATGACATGGTATTCGTACCGCAAAAGGCTGTTAAGGGCCAAGCACTGCCGACTTTCTAGCGGTGCACACAATCCTGGAATCGTCCAGGCTCTACGAAGGTATTGCCGATGAGTGCAAGAAGCAAACATTACCGAAGAAAGCCCAGTCTGGCGAATGTTCTTCGACGGCTTCCAGAGTACAACGCCCTCATTATGGGGCTTCAGTTAGCAAGACAGCTGTGGGTGAACTACCTTGAATCTTACGACGACTCAAAGCTCATTGTCAATCAAATCCGGGGACAATATGAGGTCCGCCATGAAGATCTCACCCTCTATCACAAAGCAGCGTTGGAGATCATCTCAACCTTCACAGAATTCTTTATAGAGCATGTGCCTTGGCTGCAAAACTTGGAAGTTGATGCTCTGGCCGACCTTCCAGCCTCATTGGATGTATCCATCGGGACTCAACACTTTGTTATGGTGACGGGTCAGGACTTGGCTTGCCCCAAATATAATCTGTGCATGCGGACACTCATGCCATGGCCGCACCCTGGCATCAACGTCAGAGACTGGAGGTTCCCATTCATCGACTTTACTTTCTACGGAATCCTTCCGGAAGTCCCGAAGGAGGTAGTCTCAGTCAGAAGGCGCTCCCTCCGGTTCTATTATGATACAGTCTCCAAAATGCTGTACCGGCTCTCTACGATGGACTTCTCCTCCGATGTCTATCTAACGAAGAAGCCGCCGAAGCCCTTCGAGAAGCTCATGACGGAACGTACGGAGCTCATCAACCAGGTTCTAAGCTACAGGACCGACTCCAACATATGGGCTATTACTGGCCCACCACGATGGCCGATGCTGTCAAGTATGCAAAGAAGTGTCGTGATTGTTAGCTTCACGCCGACTTCATCCATAGACCGCAGAGCCTCTACACCCGATGGTTGCCTCTTAGCCATTCGAAGCCTGGGGCATGGATATAGTGGGGCCTATCACTCCTCTTTCGTCAAGGAGACACCACTTTATCCTGGCAATCACCGACTATTTCTCTAAATGGGCGAAGCAGTACCTCTCACAGAGGTGAAAAGCTCAAAAGTGATTAGCTTCATCAAGCATCACATCATCTACTATTTCGGGTTACCTTGAAGGATTATCCATGACAATGGCCCAATTCATCAGCCATGTGTTCAGTAGGTTCTACGAACTGTATTCAGAACGTGACATCAACTGCTTACAATCCGATATCGAATGGATTGGCTGAGGCTTTTATAAGACTATCGTCAAGCTACTCAAAAAGGTCGTGTTATCTAACAAGCACGACTGGGACGAGAAGCTCGACGAATGCCTTTGGGCCTATCGCACAACGGTATGGACCCCGATGGATAACACACCATTCTCCCTGGTTTACGGGCGAAGTAGTGCTACCATTGGAGATCTAATACCCTCTCTATGGTGGCGATCACAAACCAATTGACGGAAGAAGACAATCAACGTCGCCGTCTGCAAGAGTTGGAGACGCTGGACGAAAAATGCCTCTTGGCTCAACAGCGCATCGAACTTTATCAAGCTCGCATATCATAGGCTTTCAACAAAAGAGTCCGACGGAGGACTTTCCAAGTGGACGACCTGGTTCTGGCAGTTAGGAGACCGATGGTGATGACCTACAAAACACCGAGAAAGTTCAAACCCAAATGGGAAGGACCCTTCATCATAGAGACGGTATTCTCAAACGGTGCTTATCGTCTCGCTCAAGCTAATGGAGACTTGTTCATTATGCCCATCAATGATAAGTTCCTGAA
Source organism: Iris pallida (assembly GCA_029216955.1). Classification (NCBI taxonomy): domain Eukaryota; kingdom Viridiplantae; phylum Streptophyta; class Magnoliopsida; order Asparagales; family Iridaceae; genus Iris; species Iris pallida. The sequence continues at coordinate 8,793,467 of JANAVB010031415.1, read as the reverse complement.
AAAGTACTATTCTTGACCTCCGTCGAAAACATACTGCCTCTCCCCAGAGAAAGGACTGGTGAACTTGACCAAACCAAGTTCACACCCCTTCTTTGACAAATCATATACTTCTAGAACCCAGTTGTTTCGTTACATTCTATCCCTAGTAGAGGGACAACCATGTCTACATCACCTATGAGTTGCCTCTCTACACCCCATCAAGCAGGATCCTGCACCGTGTAAGATCATGCTTAAGGCAATGTTTACCACGTCCACATCACCACTGAGTAAACATTCCGTACAACAATCCCTGTGTTGTTGCACTATAGAACATCCACGTCCATATTACCTTTGAGTTGTTCTATAAATCCCATACTCCTACCACGTCCATATCACCTCTGAGTAGAAAAACTCCACCATTTAGCCCCATATTTACCATGTCCACATTACCTCTGAGTAAATATGTTGGTCCTCTCTCTCAACTTATTATTCGTACCTAGAAACCAAGGTACGCCAAGGATGATAAGTCCACATAAAATCTCTAGTAGAAGTATCCAAACCTATCACGTCTATACTACCTCTGATAGGATTGTCGCAACTAAACAACTCTACTGTCCATGCTTCTTGTTCAAAGTCTTCCAAAACTTGACAGAAAGTTTTGAAAACTTTGAAGGGGGTCTTGTAGAAGCATGAATTTCAGGCGCATCTATAGGCCAAAATTCCTATGCGCTCAACCCAACCATGCGACCAACTCAAATACGCCAGGAAGCTCCAACAGATACTTGGCACACAAAACAGTACAAGTTTAAAGACATTGAAAATAAGGCTTTTATTTTATAAAAAGTCTATTACATGTCTAAAAAGGATTTACAAAGGAGAACTTCTATAAAAAAAAGATCATAAAGCTACAGCCAAGTGCAGCAACTGCCATGCGCCCTATTCCAAGCGCATCTTCCGTCAGGCGCATCACTCTGATGTCTCATCCAGGCGCATCATCTCGTCATTATAGCACATGCGCATCAGCACCAATCAGCCCTTGTCTAGCAGGAGGAGGAGCTATCCTAGTTCGACAAAGATCGCGGCACGATGCCCTGGTCTTCGGAAGCAACGGGCACACTCGGCGACCTGCGGCTCTTCCAACATAACAAAAATTGGGGCACGACCGCCCCGATCTTTGGATGCAACAGGCACCTTCAGCCTGTGTCGGGACACGACGATCCCGATATTTGGATGCAACCGGCACTTTTACAGGGCCGATGGTAAAAAAACCAAACTCAACACATCTTCGTCTTCGTAAGGAGTTCATCGTCAACTCGCCAAGGCAGAGAGCGATCGAGTTCGTCTCCATGAAGGAAAGAAAAGTGAAACGAGAAACAAAACTTTTTTCATGCTGCTACTTATAGGCCAGGGTAAATCAAACCCATGCGCCAAGTGGCAACTTCCCCGAAGTCAGTGCAATGAACTTGCATTTATGGTGTTGAATCTGTCCCTTCGAATTCAACCAAGTCAAAACAACCATTGACGCCTCAAAGAACTCAATAGACGGGCCAAAAAGGATGCGACACCGGCTGATGCACCGTCAGCACCATGCGCTCCGTACTGATGCACCCAGTGGGACATAGACCCATACGCCCAGATCAAAATTAACCGATGTGCCCCTTTCAAACTGATCACCATCAAGCATTTAATACTGAATGACAAAGGTTGCGACGCATTCCAAGAGCCGTCCAATCAGCAGCCCTTTACAGAAAACGAAGAGCCGCTGATGTCAGCACCATCATTACACCTTGGGTCGGTAACAACTGTTGTATGGCTATCGATCATTCGTATGCGCCTCATGGCCATGCACCCAGAAGACTGCGTGTGCCCCAGTGGTCATACGCCCCCTCAGCTCACTTCTGATCTCAAGCAACAGAAAACTAAGCTTTGCATGCGCCTCAAAAGCCATACGCCTGGACTTGCTCATGACTCCTAAAAATCATGCGACCAAGTGGCCTCCCTTGCGCTTGATCCTAGGTGCACCCTGATGCGAAGGTCTGCATGCGTCTCGAAAGCCATGTGCCCAGACTTGTCTATGATACCTAAAAATCATAGGACTAAGTCGCCTCCATGCGTTCGATCCTAGGCGCACCCCGACAAATCACTCTCCTCTAAAACTGAGATCTTTGAGCCACAGGCATACGCCACACATCCTTTGACTCAATTCTATTCAAAGAATGGGTGCCAACCACCCAAGATCTCAGCAACAACCAAATCTCGGCAACTGCCATGTGTTAGCTCCTCCGCAGCCTGACGAAGCAGTTTGAGCAGATTCCACTACAACTCGGGGCGTATCGTCTATGCACCCCCACCAGCATCAGCCACGTGGCATCCCCACGTCCAAGTGCATCCAACATATACGCGCGTGAGCATCCAGCCTGCTATCTATAAATAGAAAGTTCACTCCTTCAGAACGGACACACAGACAGAGAGAGGGATATATACAGACAGACTGTTATATCCACATACAGAGGCTAGAAGAGATACTCAACGTCCACTTCTCCTCGTAACGCTTCGGTATCCAGAGCAACCTAGACCTTCAGAGAGTTCAAGATCGTCGTCAAATCATCAATGGAGTCAACGTATTACCACTCGCTCCATCGACACATTATCCAGATAAAAACAAAAGTGTACTCCTAGGACTACATCTAAGTCCTACATTGTACTCTGTTCTGTTTGTAATTAAAAATATCAATCACCAAAGAGTTTTAATAGCAAACACTTAGTAGTATGACTTGTCATACAGACCAAATAGTATATTCTATAGTTCTGTTGAAACTATCAAAATCGATGACCCTTGAATAGTTAGCCTCGATATATAGATACGTGTTGGTACGAAGGAATTGAAATAGAAATTGAATCATTAGGAATTTACTTGATAGATTATTAGAACATTATGTTGGACTGGGTTAGACCGTAACGTTACTAGATCGATTTTAGTCGATCGTTGGGTAAGTCTAGAATGAGCTCTGTAGGAATTAGCTCCTTGAGGATGGCACTGGATAGATAGACTTGACCCTAGCGACCGTGGACTGCATAACCAATTGTCGGCATAGTAAGCAATGGACTAGTTATTCAGATTGAGCTGATACCCATAGGTCTAGGTAGCATTCTTTAGAACTGTCGGTTACTTATTGGCACAAAGAATAAGAAACTAATATAACCCTAGTAGCCGTCCACTCTAGGGAAGTCACCAAGTGATTAGGTTTAGCTGTTGGTATAGCTAACCTTAGAGACTTGACAGAATAATAGGGTGACGATTGGCGACCCGTAGGATAACCTTTTGGTATTGAACGAGAGATGGTGATGAGTATGACCTAAGAAAGTATATGTTGTAAGTATGCTTCAACATGAACCTTAGAGAAGTTTGACCCTTGTGAAGTAATATGTCGGCCGTAGCGGGAACTGAAATCGTGGGATAAGACTTGAGTTGTATGTATCGAGTAGTGAATTATTCCATAAGATGAAATTGACCACTCATGACGGGAATGTTGGATCTGTATCTAAAGTTGGGTAGCTGGGTTAACCTTGACTGTCGCACAGAATTGTACTCTTGGCTCGGGTAATCGATAGTGGGTGACTTCAAATTGTATCTTTTAGAAACGATGAATTGTCTCGGTAAGAAATATTATTGGATTCGGAAAGAATAGAATTACATATTTGATTGTTGTAAAATCTTGGTATGGTTGGCTCTAAGTTAGACCCTTGACCGAATATTAGAAATATTATGCTTGGATAAGAAACTTATCTGAGTTGTCCCTGATCTTGAGTGTTGTGGCTGGAAATAACATCAGAGTATCTTCAAGCCCATCTTACCTGCTGTGTCCTCGACCAGCTGGCGCTTGAGACCTTTGGTGAATGATCTGCCAAATTCTCTTGGCTTCGAACATCAACTACGATAATGACTCTTTTTTTAATAAGATCATTTACCGCTCTGTACCTTAGACGCACAGTTCTCTTCTTGCCATTGAAGAGGTCACTCGATGCCACCGCTGCATTGTCTGGTTGTCACAGAAAATTGGCACTGATAAAATCTGTACACCAACCATAGGACATCATACATGAGCTCCGAAGCCATTTTGCTTCATCTGCTGTAGCCGCCAGTGCATATAACTCAGATTCCATATAAGAGTGAGGCAACATAGTCTGCTTCTTCGACTTCCACGATATAGCAGCTCCACCCCCAGAGAAAACATATACTCATGTGGACCTTTCACTCTCTACTTCTGAGCACCAGCTTGAATCACTGAAGCCTTCCACTACCTTTAGATCTCCGCAGTAGTGTAGTGCATACTTATGAGTCATTTTGAGGTATCTTATAGCCCTCTTCACAGCTTTCCAGTGCTCCATTCCTGGATTGCTCGTGAACCGACTCAGCATTCCCAAGGCAAAAGCTATGTCTAGCCTTATGATATAGTCGTATATATCAAACTTCGATGATGCTTGAGTACTCCAGCTGTCTGACGCTTTCCTTTGGATTTGGCTTCAGCTTCTTGTCACACCTATAAGGTGTATCGATCCCTGGAAGATCCTGATATCCATAGCGTATGAGCATCTTCTCAATGTAAGGAGACTGTGACAATGCCACTCCAATTTTTGTTCAAATGATCTTTATCCCAAGATAACATCAGCTTCTCCTAAGTCCTTCATGCTGAACTTAGATGGGAACTTCTTGTCACAGTGACACTTGCTAGATTTGTACCTATGATCAGTATGTCGTCCACGTAAAACAAACGACAACTCCTCTCCCGTCAGCAAACTTTGTGTACACACACTTGTCCGTCTCGCTGACCCTGTAGCCGTTTGATCTTATGACTTTATCAAACTTCTCATGCTACATCTTGAGAGCTTGCTTCAGACCATATAAGATTTCACCAACTTACAAACTTTGTCTTCGAGGGCCTTGATGGTAATCCTTCTGGCTGTTGAATGTAAAACTCTTCGGTCAATTCACTATTCAGAAAGCGGTCTTAACATCCATCTGATGAATTACCAGCTTATGAATTGCGCTCAGAGCAATTAATATCCTGATGGTCATCATCCGCGCTACTGGAGCATATGGGTCAAAATAATCGATCCCCTGCATCTGAGAAAACCCCTTGGCAACTAATCTTGCCTTGAACTTGTCAACAGTTCCATTAGCCTTCATCTTCTTCTTGAAGATCCATTTACATCCGATTGGTTTTGCTCTTTCAGACAGATCGACCAACACCCACATGTTATTGGAGGTTATCAAGCCGTACTCATCCTTAATAGCCTCCTCACAAAAGACAACATCTCTGGTCTTATCGCCTCATCATAGGTAAGTGGGTCTGCTTCCATATGATAGGTGATAAAATCCTCTCCGAAGTTCTTCTGTCTTCTTACTCGCTTAGATAAGGTCTGTGTGTTCTGGTTCAATAGTTGTTTCTGCAGTAACAACATCTTTTTGGACTACCTCTTCGTAAGGAACTTGAGCCTCCTATGCACTCACATTATTCTCTGGAATGTTCGCAGAACAATGTTCTTGTGCCTTGCAAATTTATCTTCAAAGAATTCTGCATCGCGAGATTCAATGATATGATTTGACTCAATGCCAAGGAACCTCCGAGCATCACTTTTATAGCATAACCCAGGAATATAGTCTTCGTAGTCCTTGTTTCCAGCTTCTGATCTTCAAATCCGGAAGGTTCACATACGCCAGACACCCCCACACTCAAATGACATTCAAGTTGGGTCTACCTTAAACCAGAGTTCATGAGGAGTGACTCCAAAGTTGCATGCGGTACTCTGTTCAATATGAAACTACTTCACCCCAGAAGAAATTTGGAAGACCCGTAGTCAATAGCATTGAGTTGATCATCTCAGTTAACGTTCTGTTCTTTCTTTCTAACACCATTTGATTGAGGGGAGTATGGAGTAGTTGTCTCATTGATAATTCTGTTTTCTACAGAACGATGCAAATTTATGAGACCTATACTTGCCACCTCGGTCACTTTTGAATCTCTTGAGTTGTTGTCCGGTTTGACGCTCGGCTTCAGCCTTGAAGTCCTTAAACTTCTCAAACGCTTCATATTTAGACTTGAATAGATAAATGAATTCGTATTTGAAAAGTCGTCGATGAAAGTAATAAAATACTTTATACCGGCCTTTGTGGAGAACTGTTTGAAGTCACTGATATCTGAGTGCACTAACTCCAGAAGATCTGTACTTTGGTTTACCTGCTTAAATAGTTTTCTTGTGATCTTTGTCTGTGCACAAACCACACACTTCTCCAACTCCTTACCCCCACATTTGGAGATAAGCCTTAGACTAGACATCTTGTTTATTCTTTTACAATGAACATATCCTAGTCTATTATGCCACAACTCAAGAAAATAACCGAAAGAAAATTGCATTCACTATCTCCATAGGAGTTACAAGTAGAATTTTGAACATCCCTTCGGTACAGAAGGCCTTCTCGAAGTATATTCCTTTATAGGACATAACGACTTGACCGACGTTAATGTCCATCCTCAAGCCTGCGTTGCAGAACAGACTTACCGAGACCAGGTTCTTAGCTATGGCCGGTACGTGCTTCACATTATGAAGCATCAGCGACTTCCGAAGCCAGTTACAATACCACCGTCCCGATCCCGAGTACTTCAGCTTATGTCTGGTTCGCTACCATAACCTTCTCAGAAATAGTTGGTACGTGGTGAACCACTCCTTCTTTGAGCAAATGATACGAGGCCCGGTGTCTATCCACCAGTCCGTGTCAATCCTTGCTGAGTCAATCTGTGCAATCATAGCAACAAAGTTATCCTCACCTTGCTTCTTTTGTTTTGTTTTTCTTTGTAGTCCCTCTTCTAGTGGCCTTTCTTGCCACAGTTGAAACAAGTCCCAGGTTCTTTGGACTTGGGCTTGAACTGAGCCGACTTCACCTTCAGATGGTGAACGTCTTTCTTCTTTTGGTAGGGAGCCTTCTGCTTCCCTTTAGAATTTTCTCTTGCACATGTTAGCCTTAGCCATCTGCTTGGACAAGGCGTCCACTTTGAGTTGAGCCCTCAACTCGTCTTTAACATGTATCCAGTACAAGAGGTATTCCAGATCCACTTATCTTTTTGTGATGCATGTCCGCGATGAAGTTGCTCCACCCAGGTGGGAGCTTGGCGATAATATCCCGACGATAAAAGCATCGACCAAAGGAATGTGTCATCCGCCAGCTTCTGATGTTACTTGAGGAACTCTCGACTTGAGCCATCATGATTTTTTCGTCATCAAATCGTATCCTCCAGACCTTTTCGATCACGTGATCTTATTTCTGTTCTCATCTGCCTTGTAGAGATTTTTACAGACTCCCATACATCCTTTTCATTGACCGTCTTGCTGTATGACTCCGCCAGAGAGTCCTCCATCGTGTTCTGGATCAACAACTTATAGGTTGTTATCCCGTCTCTACTTCGACTGTAAAGCCGTGGCTTCAACAACCCTTCAGCATTTTTACCCTCTGGAATCAAAGGCTCGGGATCTGTCAACACATAGTCGAACGCTCATGAGTTGAAGATTAAGACTGACCTTTCTCTTCCATACGTTGAGATGCTCTCCTTAAACTTCTCAAGTTTAAAACTTATATCGAGAAGTTGGGCATGGTTGTTCTCCATCAGATCTGAATCTTGCTTTGAGATTGTTATTCCCGAAACATATCGTTAGATGGAAATCTCGATCTCTACGAGAACACGAGTTGATGAATACAACTTAGCAGGCGAAATAAATCACCGTAATTCTGCTGGATTGAAAGCAACTTAGCAGGCGAAATAAATTAGTATTACTGGGGTGATAAAGATCACCGTTGCTCAAAGCAAGATGCGCCCTATTACGATCTGCTCCCGAACCAGCAAGTTCGAAAGAACTTCTGGAGTGCTCGCTGTCACCTCCTTTCTTGAACTCGAAGAACTCCAATGGACTCCAATAAAAATAGCGGCACAGCTCTCTTCGTCTCTTAATTTTAGCTTAAGTCCTTAATGAAGGCACGAAGAGAGTATTTATAGGGAAGGGCCGAAACCCTAATCTTAATCCTGGCCGTAACTGATTGTGAAAAGATATGAGCGAATAATGAAATATTTGAATGAATTAAACTCAAATCCTAAAAAAAGGATATGATCAATTAACTCAATATTTCCATAACCGCTCAAATCTTCCAATAAGCCACATCATTAGCCGCCTTTGCCCCTTAGCCCACTCAACACGTTAGCTCGTGGGTCTGCGCGTAGATGCACAGACGTACAGCACAACATCGCAGTAGCTCTGCGTGCAGCAATGGAACACAGCAGCTCAGCATATCCTTTGCATTGACCGTCTTGCTGTATGACTCCGCCAGAGAGTCCTCCATCGTGTTCTGGATCAACAACTTATAGAGGTTGTTATCCCGTCTCCACTTCGACTGTAAAGCCGTGGCTTCAACAACCCTTCGAGCATTTTTACCCTCTGGAATCAAAGGCTCGGGATCTGTCAACACATAGTCGACGCTCATGAGTTGAAGATTAAGACCGACCTTTCTCTTCCATACGTTGAGATGCTCTCCATTAAACTTCTCAAGTTTAAAACTTGTATCGAGAAGTTGTGCATGGTTGTTCTCCATCAGATCTGAATCTTGCTTTGAGATTGTTATTCCTGAAACATATCGTTAGATGGAAATCTCGATCTCTACGAGAACACGAGTTGATGAATACAACTTAGCAGGCGAAATAAATCACCGTAATTCTGCTGGATTGAAAGCAACTTAGCAGGAAAATAAATTAGTATTGCTGGGGTGATAAAGATCACCGTTGCTCAAAGCAAGATTCGCCCTATTGCGATCTGCTCCCAGGAACCAGCAAGTTCGAAAGAACTTCTGGAATGCTCGCTGTCACCTCCTTTCTTGAACTCAAGAACTCCAATAAAAAAGCGGCACAACTCTCTTCGTCTCTTAATTTTAGCTTAAGTCCTTAATAAAGGCACAAAGAGAGTATTTATAGGGAAGGGCCGAAACCCTAATCTTAATCCTGGCCGTAACTGATTGTGAAAAGATATGAGCGAATAATGAAATATTTGAATGAATAAACTCAAATCCTAAAAAAACGGATATGATCAATTAACTCAATATTTCTATAACCGCTCAAATCTTCCAATAAGCCACATCATTAGCCGCCTTGCCCCTTAGCCCACTCAACACGTTAGCTCGTGGGTCTGCGCGTAGATGCACAGACGTACAGCACAACATCGCAGTAGCTTTGCGTACAGCAACGGAACACAGCAGCTCAGCGTAGCTGCACAGCAATGCAGCTCAGCCGCTCTGCCGTTCAGTAGCATAGCACAGCAAGCACGCAGCTGTGCTGCATCCCCGCGACTCCTATGCATGCACCTGCGCATGCGACTCGTGCATCAACTGCGCACAAGCCGCCATGCGTCGATGCTGACGTGTTAAGTACAAAGTACGCCCGAGCCCGAGTCCGAGTCGCTAAGCCCCTTCGGGGATTAGCTCCATAGGAAAATTATCCCATGAGCATGACAAAAAGCATTAATACTTCTTTGTTGGGTTAGCCTTCTTTCCACTAGAAAAATACCCCCACATGGCACCCATGTGCCACACCTTATGTGATCTCTCAACACAAGCAAAGCTTTATATAGATACAATCCATTTGACCTAGGCAATGTAGGACTATCTTTTTAGTCTCTAAGGAAAAACTCCAACAAAATATTGGGTTTTGTTAAAATGATAGGATCAAAGTTGAATAGACTTCTCGATTGACAAAATATGTTTTCGAGGTAATCAAATATGAGTGTAAATTTTTTCTAAATTTTGGTGGTTTAAGAACTAAATTTATATGTTAATTTGGTGGATGTAATAAAGGTAAGGTTGACTTTTGCCTTCGACTAAATTGATTTATATAGTGATGAAATATAGTGTTTTGATGATATTAGTTTTCGAGGATAACCAATTATTGAAGCTTGAAATTTTCACATTCTTGATGCTTTAAGGGTTAAATTTCTATGATGATTATGGATATGAAGTTAAGATGAGTTTGATTTTTACCTTCATTGATTGAATATTATTGAATTTTAATTTTCGAGGACACCATGAAAGACGAAATTCAGTTTGAGGATATATATATGTGTGTGTGTGTGTGTATGTTGGAAGAAGAAGATTAGAGATTATTAAATTCAAAATTTTGGGACTTACTGAAATTCTATCATATCGGATTTAAATATAATCTTAAGGAATCTAAAATTTTGAGGATAAATATCAAATTAAATCAAAGGAAAGGAAGATGTGTTTCAGGGATTATAAAAAAAATTTGGAATATAAATCTTGAGGGGAATAACAAATTAGATGAAGAGTTGAGTATAGAGGACATTGAGGATTTGGTTAAATCAAAAGATCGTGACAACATCGAACATGAATTTAAAATTTGAATAATAGAGTTATAAATCGAGGAAGTTATTAACTATTTTCGAGGTTATGCATTTCTAGGATTGAGGGTAATATGATCGAATTAGACACAGATGGGTTGTCATGCACATGATCATTTCTAAACTGTATCCGTTGATTTTTCTTCTTCTAGTTATCTAAATAGCTTGTTTTTGTTGAGTGTCGTTTCCCTCTCCTCGCCCAACGTTTTGATCATATTTTCTGAGCGAACAAACTCTTCAACCTTCTCAAGCCTACCTACCCTAATTATTTTTTAATTTCGAGGATAAAATTCTTGTAAGTTGGGTAGGATGTAAACCCCCTAAAATTTTCCTATAATTTTTTTATTTAATTTATTTTGGCATTATACGTTGAGTGCGTAAATATGAAGTACTATTTTTATATGCAAACGTTTTATTATAGATTTTTTAAAATATTTTGGTTTCCTTATATATATATATATATATATATATATATATATATATATATATATATATATATTATATATATATAGTGCCTATCCAATGAGCACACCTCCTAAATGAGCAAATGAGCACAATTATCTATGTCCTTGGATGTTATCTCAACTAATCTAATGGTTAAAATTTTATCCTCTTATTAAGGAAGGGATATAGATAAATATTGACCACAAAAGGAGAATATTAATGATCAGATTCTCTTCTTAGCATTTTTTAGAGGGTGAATATTAATGATCAATTTTAAAAATAGTAATATTAATTCTAATATTAATCTTAATTTTATTAGTATTAAAATTAAAATTAACACTAAAATAAAATTTAAATTAAAATTAACATCGATATTAAAATTAAAATTAACGTTAACATTAATATTCAAATTAATATTAACATTAAAGTTAACATTAACATTAAAATTAACATAAATATTAATTTTAATTTTAATTTTCTTAATATTAATATTTATTAATATTAATATTAATATTAATATTAATATTAAAGTTAATGTTAATGTTAATTTTAATATTAAAGTTAATGTTAATATTAATATTTATTTTAATTTCAATGTTAATGTTAATTTTAATGTTAATTTGAATATAAATGTTACTATCAACGTTAATTTTAATATTTAATTTATTTTAGTGTTAGTTTTAATTTAATTGTTAATTTTAATACTAATAAATTAACATTAATATTAGAATTAATATTACTATTTTAAATTTGATCAGTAATATTCACCTTCTAAAAAAAGCAACGAAATGAAAGGAAATGAGAGAATCCGATCATTAATATTCTCCTTTTGTGGTCAATATATATCTATATCCCTTCCTTAATAAGAGGATAAAATTTTAACCATTAGATTAGAATTGAGATAACATCCAAGGGATATAGATAATTGTGCTCATTTGTTCATTTAGGAGGTGTGCTCTTTGGATAGGATATATATATATTAATATATATATATATATATATATATATATATATAATATATAATATATATATATAAAGCTTAAAGTCAGCCAGTACTGTGTGTTTCAAAACTATAGCAAATTACTTTCAAAAAATTACTTCGAGGTCGATATCCAAATCAAAATTCTTCATTTTTAACCCTAACCACATAGTTAAAAATAAAACTTATCCATGGTTAAATTATCCAAAATCTGAAGCAAATAATATAGTAATAGAAGCCCTAGATGTACCAATGATCAAGCCATGAGCACGATGGCGCCTCTGGCGGCCTTGATCTTCTTCTCAGCGGTCTTCGACACGAGCTTCGCCTTCACCACCACCGGCCTCCACTCCGGCAGCATCCCCTTCCCCAGCACCTTGAAGTACCCGAACTACATCACGTCGACCATAGGCGCGGACCCGGCCCCATCCCCATCGGCGGCCTCCTCCGAGACGAGTGACCAGAGGCGGTCGACGTTGAGCGACGGGCAATGGAACTTGTTGCGGAGGCGGTGGAAGTAACGCATCCCGACCTTCCCGACGTTAATTTTTATTTTTTTATTATTATATGAAAACTATTTTTATTTATAAGACAAGTATAGGTAACGATTTAAAAATTAATATTTTCTTTATAAATAATATGTACTATTTGCATGCGAGTTAAATAAAAATAAATTCATGTATATTTTATAAAAACTTGATTTTTGAAAATTATTTGGAAATTATTTTTGAGTTATAAAAAGGTATTTAAATTATTTGTTATTTTTTGGTAATTTAAATTAGAGTTGGATTTTACCAAATTAGTTTTAAATTGATTTAATTACATTTAAGAATTGTCAATTGGGGTTTAAACAATCCTAATCCTTATCTAACTATCATTCCTCTGCCTATTTATAGGGGAGCCTTTCCATTGTTTTCTCCACAAAATTTTTTTCCACCAATGTGTGTGCATCATGTCCGTGTCCACCACTATCTTTGTGTCAGCCGTGACAGCCTTGGGTCCGACCCATGGTGTCTTTCCACTATATTATATTTATAAACACAATTATCCTCCATCTCCGCGTCCAACACACCGGACACGACTTCAACTCCGCCTGTGTCATGCAGGACACAACACAAAATTCCAAATCCAAACCCTAAGCCTACCTAATTTGGCCGCTACAGCCTTTGCCGTCGTCCGCCACGCTCCTCCCCACCGTCACCCCCTCCAGCCAGTACTGGCCCACTGCCTATACTAACCCGACCATAATCCCGTCACTACCTCGCCACCTAACCCCTCTGGTCTTGACCCAGCGATACTACAACGTCACCCGGCCATCTGTTCTGGCCAGTGCTACCACCGAGTTGCTACCATCCACCATGACAGCCGCCATCACCTCCATCTGTTCTGGCCAGTGCTACCAGATCTAGCCACCCCTTACCGTCACTCCGCCTGTACCCGGTGGAGTGTCACCAGATCCAGACTCTGTGCTCTGGAGACCTTCCTCCGTGCAGCCAGTACTCGCCACCATCGTCCGTCACTACTATGAAAACAATATACCGATCCAGCAGCCCGTCGCCAACACCGGTAAGCGCGCCCCTTCGTTTCGACACCGCACAACACCATGCTTCGACGAGCTCTAGTCGCTACCTGCCATGTACCGCCATCTCCCCGCAGCAGTGCACCACCGCGTTCTCCGCCTCCGTTCACCGTTTCAGCTTTGGAGCGCCCATTGACTTAAGCTACCAGCCAGCGCCCAAGGGGGGGCTCGAACCCGTGCCACTACGTGGGGAGCCCCCCGTGTTCCCAATTGGCCACACCCCTCAGACTATATATATATATATATATATATATATATATATATATATATATATATATATAATATAACAAATATATATTGTTAAGCTTGACCATATATGTAATTTCCAATCTGGATTACAAAGCCTAAATATTATTATTTTTGTAGTATTTTAAAAAAAGTTTCTGATCTAAAATATTATATTAGTATTTTTCTATCTAATTAAATTATTTTCTAGAACTTTCAAGTATGTATTATCTAAAAGTATTTCGAATAAAATACAGTTTTCAAGGATTATAAATAATTTCTAAAAAGTATATTATTTATCCCACAAAATCCCTTCGATTATCAACATTGGTTGTGACAGATCGTGTGTTCCTATTTCCTTGCGAGTCAAACCCTTATACATTGACTATGGCTATTGGACAAATCGGGACATGTCAGACCATCGCACCACACCAGGCAAGATACCTTACCATATTTACTGCTTATAAATATTTGCATCTTTATTGTTTAGTTACTACATACTTACTGTTGTTACTTCTAGTTTATCCAGTTGCATCTATGTTACTGTTCATGACTTGCTTACTGTGCTTCCAGTGATGCAAATGCTAGTCATATTTCATTCTGGTCTTTAGTTTATGCATATGGACCTAGAGTTAAGGTGTAGAAGCATGAAAAAGTACAAACATATCAAAAAGCACAGGTGACGTCCCTACTACACATGGCTTCACAAAAGTGCAGGTACCCCAAAAGCACAGACAGATAATAAAAAAAAATGGTTCATAAAGAGTTCTTTATTAAAATCATGTCTACAAGGATCTATTATAGATTCGTCATGATTACATGAAAAGAACTTCTTTTCTACCATAATCTATTACAGATTCGTCATAAAAAGAACTAAAGCGCCTGGAAATTTACAAGGGGGTTAATCTTCACAGACGTGCAGTACTGTCAGAGCGAGCCACTTCCTGAAGCAGCTATTGGCCCGAGCAAGAATTCAGTCCACAGCACAGGGTGTGCCACCACCATTGAGCAGGGCAGAGCACAACCTGTGGCTCTTCGGATTGGCAATCAATCCAAACCGAAAGCTTGGATCTCGAAGACCTCGAAGATGTTGTTTAGGTTTGAACTCCTTGTGCCAAACGCTCAAGTGCATCTCAAAACTCAACATCAGTTCTTCTACAAGGACACAGCTTCTTTGAACGAAGGGATCCACAATCAACAGTCGACTTGTGCAAGGCTAACGGCCGTTCGAAGCTAAATCGGGATCGAGCATGATGGTGGAAATGTTAAGAGACAGAAGACACAACCCTTCAGAAAAGCTTTCCTTTATATAGGTTGAGTGTGGCCCAACCCACATGCTACGTGGCCGTCGGTCAAAGACTCCCAAATTAATAGGATTAACCTAAGACTTAGCACAATAAATCTCATTTAATAGGTTCTTCGACTGAATCCTAGGCTACAGACTTCTTGAATTCCCCAAATGACGGCTGTAATTAAAGAAGAGGATGACCGACTCATCCATCAAAAGAGCAGTCATTAATTGCTCTTATGACTTCGACAGAAACTAGCTCCTTCGACTCAGAAGCGTAGCCAGTTCATTCCTTCCATTGCGCACCTCACTTTAATTCAGAAGCGCAGTGCCCTCCATCCTATCCAAAAGTGCAGTCCGTTCAAAGACTCCTTCATCTGACACTTTGTTGCCCAAAGCACAAGTCCACTCGTCGCCCTCAAGCACAGCGACTCCATTTCCCAAAGCACAAGTCCACCCGCACCCTAAAACCGTAGTGACTCCATTGCCCAAAGCACAAGTCCACTCGTCACTCTAAAAGCGCAGTGACTCCGTTGCCTGAAGCACTTGTCCACTTGTCGCCCTAAAAACTAGTGACTCCGTTGCCTGAAGCACTTGTCCACTCGTCGCTTGAAAAGCGCAGTGACTCCGTTGCTTGAAGCACTTGTCCACTCGTCGCCCTAAAAGCACAGTAACTCCATCGTCTGAAGCACAGTCTACTTATCGCCCAGAAGCGCTGTGACCTCAAAGTCCCGCCAGAAGTGCAGCTCGCATAGAAGAGTAGTCCTAAGGGGTAACGTTGTTCTATGTGGCCAAACGGGTGCTTATGTCTCAGATTGGTTTGTTTAAAAACCACCGCTCTTAAGATAGGACAGAGTTTAATTCTGTTGATAAGAGCAATATCCTATCGGTTTGTTTAAACCACAGATAAGGATGAAATTTGTTCTTATAGACGAGGACCATATCCAATTGGTTTGTTTAAAGCAATGGCCCCCTAAGATAAGATAAAATTCAACTTCAGGGATAGGAATAGAATCTGCTCAGGTTCATCCGATCAATAATAAACACATGCCATGTGTCTTTTATTCGGTCATGTTGATAATTCCCCCAAGATCTTGATAAAGACGAATCCCAGCGTCCATCACGTGTCACTCAGCAGTACCCTCACCGAGCAACTTTAAAATTCTCTCACATCTCTACGTGTAGCATTCCTGCACAATCCTTATGCACATCGTATATGTGCTTCTCTATAAATAAAATGAGTTTTCCTTCGATAAAGAGGCTTCGAAATCTTTACAAATTCGATATCCTCTTGATTGGCAACCCAGCGTTTCAATCACAAGTACCAGAAAGCTAGAGCAAGTTCAACTAATCGTCAGATCATCAACGGAGTAAAGGAGCCGCTGCAGTGCTCGATCTCCACCGCCATACTTCTCCAGAAAACTTTACTTAGATCTCCTGTTTAGAAATCGATTGTACTCTTTTATGTTTAATATACAAAAAGTTCGCATAACCTTTTGTCATGGCAAACAAGATGACGACTCTACTGGGGACTTCTTTCTCCTCCAACGAGAAGTGGTGGCACAATCTGACGACAACTTGCTAGGATCTTCTCAGAAGACATTGGTCGTACGTTTCTACTAACAAGCTTTCGAAGATCTCCTTTCTGAGGAGAAGTCGAGGCCTTCGAAGCGTTCGTAAAACCAAAGAAGACTCGATGCACCTGGTACCAAAGGGGGCTGCAACGACCAGCACGACGGAGGAGACTGTGCTCAAAAACCCCCTGCATGGCAAAGCCTAGAAGATGATTTCGGTTGCTGCTGACAGGCCACCTAGCTCAGTTTCCACTTCGAAAATGCAGCGAGGAGTAGCTCCCCTATAGTGGGTCTAACAAAAGCAACGCTGGAAGAAGCGCGCCATGGTCCACCCACGGATGGAGAAGGCTACGCAGGCGAGAACTTCTATCTTTGACAGAATTGCCTACCCATCGGGGTATCGCAAAGAGGTCCAAGGCGGCACGTGCCTTACACGGCCAAAGTGCTATACCAACTACTGTATTGGACTCTAATACTGTGCACCTTCTAGGGGTAGTTGGAAGAAATCCAAGGCAGCGTGCGCTTCGCACGATCAAAGTGCGATGCCGACAGCAGACCAAAGGCCCCCGTTGACAGTCACGCGTGCAGCCAATAGAAAGCTGTACAAAACTGGTTCGAGTGCTTCGATGCCTCGATCGGTGAAACCCTGCTGTCACTTGAGTGCTCATGTATATGATTCAAGTCAGGGAGTACCTACTATCGAGATTGACTCGTGTGAACAGTATTCCTGTAAGCACGGAAGGATTCTACCTCATCAGCAACTCTCTAATCAGGACCTAAGCGTCTCACGCATAGGAACTAAGAAGGGAGAAGCTATCTCCACATCCTCACTCATGTGCAGCTTTCCTGCGTCACGAAAGGAGTACAGGAGTATAGACCTCAATAACTCTCCACAAGCGTAAAGCGAGGGACGGATCTGCGACGTAAGGCGTATCTAAACTAAGGTACAACTGCACCCAGATCACCATCAACTGCTGCTATTGCCAAACAGCCGTGTCGCTACCAAAGAGGCGATCTGTCTTCCAAAGACTGCAACCGATGGTATCTGGCGAAGAAAAGATGAACTCCGTATTGCTTCATGCAACGCGGCATGGTTCTCTATCTCTCAAGAAGCTTTCCATGAATCCTCCCGTGTCGGCCAACAAGCCCAAAAAATAGCCTGGGGGTAGCAAGACAGCGGTACCCAGTACAGGTGTATTCCAAGGCACGCGTGCTAAATCTGGATCCTTGGTGCAAGGAGGTGACGCTACGGATGCAAGATTAGCTGGGGGTGGCCAGCCCTCCACAATTCATGATAATCCTGCCTTCCAATCCAATGAAGGACTATATGACACAGATACCTCTGCAAGCACATGTAGCCAAAAAGCTGGGGGTAGCAATTATAATAAATTTGATGATATTGCAACCTTACCGATTTATCCTCAAGACGAAAAACTCAGGACCGAGAGGGAAAGATCCGCCATCCCTTCTACCCATCCGTACATGATGTCCGTGTTCATGGCTGAAGGCAACAACGTGGACAACAGCGAAGGATCCAATCAGCAGAAATGTATAGAAGCCCTTGAGACGGGCCTAAATACGTTGAACGAAACTATGAAGTCCTTGGCTTTCGCTCCTACAAACCAAGACCCAGGGACTAAAGGCAGGTCCAATGCACCCCACATCCTAGCCAAGCGATGTCCCTATCATCTACTCCATCCACAACAGAACCTGCAATGTCGAGTGAAGTACAACAGGCCCTCAAAAGTTATACGCTCGCCATGATGCCATAGAAAAGCAAAATCACTCCAAAAGATGGGGATTCGGCAACCATATCCTGCCGAATAGGATAATATGATCTATCCTCCCAAATACAATTTGCAGATGCTCTCGCCATTGTTCGACATAACAAAAGATTGAAGAACGTTTTGCTTTATTGAACGTATAAGGTATCTGTACAAAGAATAAGTCTAAACAAGATATTCTAAGTACAGGGAGAAAGGTTTCTGGGAAAGTGTGACGGTGGAGATCGAGCAATACAGTGGCTCCTTTACTCCATTAATGATCTGACGATGAATCAACCTTGCTCTGGCTCTCTGGTGCCTTTGATGGAGCTCTGGGGTCACCGATCAAGAGGCTGTCTGCAGGAGAAGATCCCTTGGAGGTGGTTGTTCTTCTGTTGGTTGGTTGGTGGATTGTTCCTTCTTAGATGAAGGTTGTTGCTCTTTAAGTTAAAGGAGAACTCGTTCTATTTATAGAGAACCGAGCACAATGCAATGTGCATTAGGGTTCCTGAGATATAAAAGAATCTGTCGTCATTATACGATACGGGCTTCTGTGCTGACACATGGCAGACATCGAGATTCTCCTTAATCGAGATCTCTGGTGGCTATCAACATAACTGAAGGAGGTGACACGTGGCACATGCCGATTTGCTTGCTCGGATACTGTCGAGTAAATCTTAGGAATTTATCCTAGATTTGGAGTCCAATTGATCATCGTCTAAGATTTAAATCAATCTGATATGATATCTGTCACGATCTACCCTATTTAGGGACATAAGAACATGGGTACGTCCAGCCTACGCCGTAGTCGACGGTAGAATGCTATATAAGTCATCTACAATATCTATAAACTAACTATATGAATCATATAACATGTCATCTCCGTACGGAGGTATAATATGACATCTCAACTATATAATCTCAATCACAAGTCTAAGGAAGATAGAGCACGATATGGAATCAGATAAAAGGAAGAAACTGAATAAATAGTAGAGTTATCACATCACGCAAGTTTAGGTGTCCAACGTAAATAAATACATATCCTGAATATAAAGTCTCAACTAACATTCGGAACAATCCGATACAAACTGCAAACTATAAATTCTAGACTATACTAGGCACTCTCTACTGAGCTAGATCCTCCTCAGGCTTCTGCGTACCACCCTCGTAGGCCTCGTAGAAAGTAGGACAGTCGTCTATATCATCTGTAATATTTCTCAACATATCCAGTCAGGATGGAACAAGCATCTCAACTAGAAATTCCAAGTAAATGACAAGGACTATAAAAAGTTATAGACAGTTATATTGATGAACATGGTAAGATAGACAGAAATCTGTGAGAACAAATAATGGAAAAGAACTACTATATCAAGATAGAACAATGTAATGGTGAACCGAATGTATAAAGCTATAATAGACAATGTTTTGGAATACTAGTTGGATATGTGATCGGCCTGAGTAATTCAATGATTTACACTAAGTAAAGCTAGCTCAAACATACGCTCAACGTATGCTTAGCTAGTAGCCGATGATTTACACTATTAGGCGATAGTTCTTGATTACATATCTAACTAGTATTACTTCCGTCCTGACTGATACGATAGATCCACCATGACACGTTACTAGCCAATGTTAACCAATATTTATCCAATGTTATCCAATACCAACAAGAACAGTATTCGATACCAATAATATCCATTGTTATCCAATACCGACAAGAATAGTATTAGATACCATCACGATGAGTTAAGGTAACATCTCATGACTGGAGATCCAATAACAATACCAATCCATGAACCATCGTACCAAGAATCATAGTAGACATCAAATAGAACTAACTAGAACTGAAATACAGTAATCACTAATAAATGAAAGAACTATCAGAGAATGTACTCGCTTGATACCATGAATGACTGATATGAATAGATGTCCGAACTGATGTCACAGAGTCCTAATTAGAGCAACACATGTTATAAAGAGTTCAATTTAAAATGATAGAAATATATAATACAATTACATGTTTCTAAGTCAATCTAGGTCAAAGTTAACTCTTGGTCAACTCTAAGTCAACTCTGGTCCACCTTGGGTCAAACTAGGAGTCAAGGTTAAGTTTCTAGGGTTTTAGTCAAACTTAGATTAGTGGTCATCATCTATGATACATAGGACATATTAATATATATACATATCACATATATCCTTACCCATATAGTACCACCCTAACACGTACATGTAGATATCATATATCAAGTATATACATATCCTCACTATGAACCATAACCTATATATATACTCTCATAATATATAGATACTATATAACCAAAAATATATATACCTATCTATAACCCTTCCACAATCTAACATCACCTACTCAAACTCAAACACTTAGACACTAACCCACTAACACTAGGATACCATATCAACCTTGGTTATTGGCATCCCAATACCAATACTTGGTTGGAATCTAATACCTTAACTTGGGTAAACCTATACCTTACCTTGATATCTTGATACATTACCTTGGTACCTTGATACCATACCTTGTCATAAGGTAAACTAATCATTTACTTGAAGGTAAAGGTAATTCATATTTACCTTAAGATACTAACTTGGTATCATGAGATACCAAGATACCCCTCAAATATCTAATTAACTAACTATCTAATGTACTAACATAACATCTTAACTAATATCTAATATATAATCTATAGAGACTAACTTGCTAACATACCAATATCTTGAACTAATATAACCTACTAACATATCAATATCTAACATACTAGATATCTAACATCAAACTATCTTACAACATATCAAATATCTAACAAAATACTAACCTCTACTATCTAACTCACACTCATACTAAGAAATATTACCTAACAATAAAAAAAAATATATATATATATATATATATATTTATAAATATATATTATATATATATATATATATATATATATATAGATATATATATATATATCATACATATACTCGACAATCTATGATACCTACATTCACTTATATCCATACAACATAGGCTCATAGGTTACACAAAATACCTGTGTCATATAGTCACTCTTCTACTTAAAATAAATACTGTACCAACTAGATCTTCACCAAATTCTAGGATTAAAGTATGTTGTAGCCCTTCGTATTAGCTTTTCGAAACTTCAAACGGATCGCATTTTCGTGTCCGAAAGCTCCCAGAATTGCGAAAACACCGAAACGCGTTCGTATTTCGTACAACTGACACTCAAACAGTTCTACACAAAATTCTAAATTGCATTTGACCTATTCATATATATATGGAAAGCTAACTTCAATACGGTTTTTAAAAAAATAAAAGATTAATCGGAGTTTTTAGCTAAAAGTTATGACATTTCTAAGTTGCTATGGCTACTAAAAACTTGGATGAATATTATGACGAATTTGGGTTGGTTGGACAAAAGAAACACATCTCATCTCACTCTCCACACCACTCAAGACACACATCAAACCACACTCCCCTCTCCTCTAACACAAGCATACCACTAACTACATATTCACACACATCTAAATATGAAATATCTAACATACCTATTATATATACAAAACAGTCCATTATATAAAGAGACACTAAAATGACAAGTTGAGGCTAAAAATATGACATGTAGACTAAACCACTTATATCTAACCATGGGTATCAAATGAAAAACATTTTAACCATCCTAACTAACATCAATCCATCCTCTAACATGTCTAAAACTGAAATAAAACACAATTAAACCTATTAGACATTAAACAAAAACATGAGGTGTCCTAATTTGAGATCTAATAAGTAGGACACAAGACACAATTCTAACTTGCTTTAGAGAGCTCCAAATAGCCTCAAACTTGAATCTAAAGGGGTACATGCATGGGGGTGGATCCTATGGATTCAAAACTAACTAATATGCATAGAAAAACAATTTAGAGGGTTTGTTTTACCTATTGGGAGTGGAATCCGAACGATACTCTCAAAGACACGGCTCCAATACGAAGATCCTTCCAAAATGGACACTCCTCCTTGCACTTTGCTCTAAATCTTTGCTAGCACCCTTTCTTGGTAGTATGAGAAGGTTGGATGGAAGTTTTGATGAAGGGATGTAAGGATTTGGAGATCAAATCAAAGAGGAAAGCTCTCTAATTTAGGAAAGAACACTTTGTGAAGGAAAAGAGGCAAGATGGAATGAAATGAAAGAAAGGGAGACTAACCTACCTATAGTGGCTGCTACCATTGCCTTCCCTATTTGGGCCTTGGGGGAAAGCCCAATAAGGCCCCTACTAATCCCCCTTGGTTAATTTTAAGTTAGGTTCAAGTTTGAGATGAAAAGGGTTAAGTTTTAGCCTCTAACTTAACAAATCTAACAAGTGGTATTAGTCTAAACTTACTAACTTAATTAGTGGGGTTTGTGGGCCATGACTAACTAATCTTGGGGTTCCGTATAGAGTCTAAGCTACCCGGGTCACTAACACAAGTCGAAACGAGATAAAAATCGAACCCGACTTAACAAATCCCATAAAATCAATATTAAAATATAAAAATTTCCAAAATATTAAAATATGAAAAATGACCAAAATCATAATACATCAATTTAAATATTATTAAAATAATCTAAAATTCACCAATTAATCAAAATCCTAAATAATTCAAAAGTCACAGAATGACCAAAATACTCTTAGCCTAAAAAGTGGTAATTACCTAATCTAATCACATGGGTTAGGCCTCCAAGGTCATGGTTAGTCTCTAGACTAAACAGTTCTAAGGTTACACTAGCAAAACATCAAAATCATATTACACTAATTTAAATAGTTTTAAATTAATTAAAATTTACCATAAATCATTATTTAATATTAAATGATAAATTTTTATAAAAGTTTAAAATTACTCTCATTTTAGAAAAGTGGTGGTTACAATATCAATCATGATTTAATCCCAATCTTTTCTATAAGAGACGGTTTAATCAAACCAATTGGGGTGGACCCATACTTCTTGCGCCTCTGGTGAGGACTAAGTACTGCTGTGCTTCTGGAGTGACGAGTAGACCGTGCTTTTAGAGACGACGAAGTCTCTGTGCTTTAAGGCGACGAGTGGACTTGGCTTCGAATGACGATGAGACTTCTGTACATTTAGAGCAAAGATAAAGCTGTATTTTGGAGCAACAGAGTCATTGTGCTATAGGGGACGAGTAGGTTTGTGCTTCAGGTTGGCGAAGTTACTGTGCTTTTGGAGCGACATGCTAAATTGCATTAGTTGTAGTAGGAGTTCCCAAGTCTCTTATAGAGAAGTGACTTATGCTTCTAGATCAGAGCAGATGACTGCGCCATAGGAATAGATGGTGTGAACATGTCACCATCCTGCACCTCATGTGGACGCATGTAAGTAGCTGAGCCTCTGAACTTTGGAGGCATTGGCTTTGGAGGAAAGGGTATAACACCCTTGTGTGTCTGGGGTTGGCGCAGGCATGTAGCTGCACCTCTGGAATGAAGACACTAGTTTCTGAAGTAAAGGAAAGTGCGGGGCCTACCACCATCTAGCTTTTGAGGTTGGCGCAGGCGAGTAGCTGCACCTTTGGCTTGAAGGCTTTGGCTTCTGAAGTAAAGAGCGATAAATACTCGCTTTAAGGACTTCCCTCTTAATTGACACCATAATATGGGGAATTCCAAGGGTCTAAGACTGACACTCATCGTGCTGAGTCTTAGGTTTATCCCATTAATACGGGAATTCTGACCGTCGGCCATGTGGCGTGCACTCTGGGCCATTCTCGGTCGTATAAAAGGGAAAGTTCACCTCTAAAGAGTCGTTGTCTTCTTCTTGGCATCCTTCACTGCCATGCGAGATCCAAACTTAATTTCGAACGACGATCGGCCTTGTATAAGTTGGCTGCTGGTTGAGGCTTTTCTCGTTCATAGGAGCCATGTTCTTATAGAAGAACTCTGTGAAGAAACGCCATTGCTGCCCTTAAGAAGTATGTAAATGTCCTTCTTAGGGAGTTCAACTCTGGGCGACGTCTGGGGGATCTTCGAGGTCCTGACGACCTAGGTCATGGGTGGATAGCGAACTTGATGAGCCACAGGTTATGCTATGTCCTTCCCATTCAGGGCTTCGCGACTTGCTGCACTCTTTGAAGGCTCGGGCCAATGACTACTTCAGGAAGCTGCTTGCTTTGGTCGAGTGGCTGATATGCTTCTGGGAGGCTACGCCCATAAAAAGGTCAAAATACGCATCGATGGAGGTCAATCTTCTGGCATGAAGAAGAAGGGTTGCACTTTGACGAAGACCGTATCCCTTGTAGACCCCTCTAGGTTCTGTCGAATCTGTACCAGATCCTTTGTAGACGAACATAATAGTCCTTTTTTTATAGTCTTGATATGTCTGTACTAGACTTTAGTAGACGTGACACGTAAGGGACTTCTTTTGATATCCTCTATTTTATCATTTTAGCACTTGGGTTGAGCCTTTGTATCATCTGCTCTGTGGCGAAGGGATGTCATCAG
>JANAVB010031415.1:8525592-8616360 GCA_029216955.1 Iris pallida | reverse complement strand
TCCATTTGCCAAATCTCATAATCGAGTTGAGCTGCAATAGATAAAAGAATCCGAATAGACTTAAGCATGGCTACAGGAGAAAAGGTTTCCTCATAATCGATACCCTCTCTTTGAGTAAAACCTTTTGCTACAAGCCGAGCTTTAAAGGTTTCAACCTTACCGTCTGATCCTCTTTTTCTCTTATAGACCCACTTGCATCCAATGGCTTTTACACCAACGGGTGGTTCTACAAGCTCCCCGACCTGATTAGAATCCATAGATTCTATTTCAGATATCATTGCTTTTTGCCAAGACTCTGCATCTTTATCTTGGAGTGCTTCATTGTAGGTGCAGGGATCATAATCTTGTTCCTCAGGGATGAAGTCTGACGACTCTCCCAAGAACATATATCTATCAGGTTGTATCACAACCCTCCCACTACGACGAGACACTATCGGTTGTGGTGTAACATTTGTGACACGTTGTGCAGTTATTTGTGGTTCATCCTCTTGTACTGTTGGTACTGAAGTACTTGGTGTCTCACGTCTCAGTTCTTCTAGAACAACTCTACTTGTGGGTTTATGGTTCATCACATAGTCTTTCTCTAAGAATCGGGTATTGGTGCTAACAATGACCTTCTGATCCTTAGGACTATAAAATAAACCTCCTTTTGTTCCTCTTGGATAGCCTACAAATAAGCGTACTTCTGTACGAGATTCTAACTTATCTGCTTTCCCATTCAGCACATGTGCTGGACTACCCCAAATGCGAACATGTTTCAGACTAGGCTTACGCCCAATCCACAGCTCTGTGGGAGTAAGAGGTACTGACTTAGAAGGAACCAAGTTCAAAATATAAGCTGCAGTCTCTACGGCATATCCCCAAAACGAATCGGGCAAATCCGAATAACTCATCATTGATCTAACCATCTCCATAAGAGTTCTATTCCTTCTTTCGGCTACACCATTCTGTTGGGGCGTTCCAGGTGCAGTCAATTGGGATGCAATCCCAGCCTCTGATAAAAAATCCCTAAATTCTCCAAAGAGGTACTCGCCACCACAATTTGATCGTAATGACTTGATACATTTTCCATGACGTTTCTCCATTTTAGCCTTGTACTCTTTGAATTTCTCAAAGCACTCAGACTTACGGCGCATCAAATAAATGTATCCATACCTTGAATAATCGTCAATAAATGTGACACAATATTCAAAGCCACCTCTAGCTTGGATAGTCATGGGTCCACACAAATCAGAATAAACCAATTCCAACACATCTTTGGCCCTATACCCCTTTGCCATAAAAGGCCTTTTGGTCATTTTACCTTCCAAGCAGGATTCACAGACTGGTAGTGCCTCCACTTCCAATGAACTCAAAGGTCCATCTTCAACCAGTCTTTGAATCCTTCTTAGGTTAATTTGCCCCAATCGTAAGTGCCAAAGATATGTTTGGTTCATACAAGAAGGTTCTTTTCTCTTATTTAAGTTAGATGACATATTATTCATTTCCATAAGTTGCATTGTGGGCGAAGTAGGATTAATGACATACAAATTATCAACCAATGCACCAGAACAGATAAAATATTTATTCTTTCTAATAACAATATTGTCATTAAAATAAACTGAATATCCATCCTTAACTAAAATAGAAACAGAAACTAAATTCCTTCTAAGTGAAGGTGCATAAAGACAATCTTCCAATGTCAAAGACTTATTTCTACCAAAAGATAAAGTAACATCTCCTAATGCAACTACCGATACTTTTGTAGCATCACCCATGAACAAGCATATCTCTCCATCACTGAGCCGTCTGGTTTCCTGGAACCCCTGCAATGTATTGCAGACATGATTAGTGGCTCATGTATCTGCACACCAGGTACCGGTAGATTATACCGCTAAATATGTTTTAACTACTAGTAAATGAGATATACCTTCTTTGTTCCCTTGTTTGAGAAGTGGACAATCAGTCTTCCAATGTCCTGACCCTTTGCACTTGAAACATTTGCCTTTCGGCTTTTTCACCGCGCCTTGAGGTCCCATGCCCTTCTTTGCTGAGTTTGTCTGTTTCTGAATGTTATTCTTCTTCTTACCGCCTTTTGTCTTAGAAGTAGAAGCCTTTTCAGAAACAAAAACATGACCACTCTGCCTAAAGAGAGATTAAGCATCCTGTAGCTCTTTTACAAGTTCTGCCAAACTATACAACCTTTTGTTCATGTTGTAATTAAGGCAGAAATTATCAAAACTTTTAGGCAGAGTCCCGAGAATGATATCGACCTGGGTTTCCCCATCGATTTCAGCTCCAAGGATCTCCATCTCATTCAGATGACCCATCATCTTGAGAACATGATCCCTTACTGGTGTACCCTCAGCCATTTTTGTATTCATCAAACATTTCATAGCAAACTGCCTAGCTGCTCTACTCTGATGTCCGAAGAGTTCCTTGAGGTTATACATCATGTCATAAGCTGTGGCCATGGCCTGATGCTGATGTTGCAGTACATTTGACATAGATGCCAGAATGTAACACCGCGCCATCTCATCTGTCTTTTTCCACTTCTTATAAGCCTCTTTGACCTCTTCATCAGAGTTAGCATCAGGCTTAGGTGGGCATTCCTCAACAAGTACATATTTGTACTCCTCAGCAGTCAGAACAATGTCCAAATTACGTTTCCAGTCAATATAATTAGGTCCAGTAAGTTTGTTTTCTTTAAGAATCACCATAAGTGGACTGAAAGAACCCATTTTTGAAATCCTGAGAATCACATAAATAAAATTATGAAGGGCAAAAAAAACTTTTTGAATTAACTAAAAATTGATTCCCTCAAAACAATAATAAGAAATTCACCAACACCTTGAACACCATGAATTTAGCATGCCACGATAGTGTGGACGTATACAAATTCAACTTTGTTCAAGTAGATTTTTCTTATTAATTTTACTATCATGTCAATATAACTTTATGACAAATAAAATTAATATGCTGGTCTTGCTCTGGTCATACAAATAATAGCAGTGACTCCGATGGGGAGGATACCATTATTTGTATCTAATTGTATACCATTACTTAATACTAAGTCCATTACCTTGTAATGAGTTCCTTCAGATGGAGAAGTGAACACATACTAGGTAACTTTCTACAATTATCCCTAAGGAAGTTTGTACTGGTGATCCATAATTATACTCGTCCGATATGGAGGAAAGCACTAAAGCTAACACGCAAGTATAATTACATCACCTACAAACCAGTAATGAAGACCATAGGATTTATACTAAATAAAAATCCTCTCCCACTTAGTTATTTAACAATGAGGGTTTTTCTACTAGTTGATATTATGTCTATGTTGTCCATTATTAATGTAGGCTTGGTTTTTCAAAAAAAACAACCACACAATAATAAACATGCATAATCTAAAAAAGCAAAATGACAAAAATAAGAGAAAATATCCAACTATTCTGGTCATCTTTGCTGCTCCGTCCTCAACTATCCGAATCCAAAATCTGGCGCTGTACAGATCTATACGGGGTTCGGCTGTCGATTCCTTCATCGAAAATCATCTGTCTGCCTTTGGATTGCTTAAAACCAGCATCTCGTCCGGCATCAGAAACAGCCACCACCGCCATCACGATTGATAAAAATAATTAAAATTACATCAATCCTATGCCTCCCGAAGGAGTTCACACATAATCTAGATTGAAAAATTAAATTAATAAGCACGATCAACCCTCGTAATTTTAATTATATCCACAGAAACAACAACATCCACGACATGTCCGTGGTTTAAACAACACAATAAAAAAAAATATGCATTGGACCATAATAGTTGGATCTAAGATGCCTGCAAAACCGAGTTAGAACAGATCTACATCTACCGACTATT
This sequence comes from Iris pallida, assembly GCA_029216955.1. Lineage (NCBI taxonomy): Eukaryota > Viridiplantae > Streptophyta > Magnoliopsida > Asparagales > Iridaceae > Iris > Iris pallida. The sequence goes on along the minus strand of JANAVB010031415.1, from coordinate 8,612,504 downwards.
ACATAGCGCAGGTTTTATTGGACAACATGGACGTATCAATCAATACGTAGATCCAAAGTGGCTCTGATACCAATTGATGGAACTGGGGATTCCCAGGACCCTTCCTTTGGTGTGCGTATTGATCGATAGAAAGTTAAACAGATCTAATACGTGTTCTAACCCTTCATAGGCGGAAACTAAGGTTCACGAATTATACCTGCGGTGGAAAGAAGACAAGTAATTCCTGGCAATCTCGAGCGGACGACCCCAAGATCTTCTGCACATATTCCTCCCTCGAGTTGGACGTCGTGTGGGCGACGATCTCCCAACCTTTTCTTCTCTTTGGCAGCACTCTCTTTCTCTCCTTACATGAATCACGAATTTAGAGAAAATTTCAGATTTTTGATCAGTAATCTGGCGGCCAGAGAATAGAGGATATATATAGGCTACGGCAGGGACCATGAGGAGAAATTAGGGTTAGGCCTCCTAACGGATCTGGATATCCCGTGTTCAGCCCGAACACACAATCCAGGCCCATTAATAATAGCTCGGTCCACTAATGAGCTATTGTTGCACTACCTCCCTAATCCCAAATTATGTTTGTGGGCTCCTTTTATTATATGCTCGTTTGGCTCCCTATGTCAAATTAAGTTACTGACAACTATATTGATTCGACATCTTTTATCCTTAAGTAGTACCGCTCAACTTTATTTGTCATATCGGATATAATCCACCTGCAGGGTTTACATGACAATCCTTATAAGCTCCTTAAGAGGACATCATCAACCCGATGTATTGGGATATGGATTTCATTTATAATCAACAGCCCATCATACATACAATGTTATTACCCAATTCATAGAGGTTGTTGATCCATAATGAATCTCACTCTTTTATGAGTCAAAGTAATGCACACTACATATACATGTCCGTTATTATATCCGGATTAAGAGTACAAGCATCCATAATAACAGAGGTGTTTGTTCTCTTATGTAGTCAGTACAAAGAGAACAACCTCAAGTGGTCCTGTTCAATACACACAAAGTATACTAGTGTAAACCTATAGTCAAGATAGAATAATACCAGATTACACTACAACCTTTCCAATGGATTGTCCAAGTCCATCTAGGTTGTGAAATATTTATATACTCCATAGAAAACTGATAATATGATCTTCTGTGTGACACCACACACCATATTATCTACAATATAGAATATCAGACATTTGTATTAAAACTTGCAACAAATATAATATGCAAACATTTACCCATATGATTCTCATTCAAAATTTAAGGAAATAAGGTTACTACAAAAGTGATGCTTTTAGTATATAACCCTAACAGACTCCTCCAACCTAACACCATAGGGATTCTGCTGGCTACAGAGCATTCGACCTTCCTACCTGGTTTATCAAAATAGGAATCAAGTATTCCTTGAACCGTACTTGTCAACCCACTTCGCCCGCCAGTCCGACTACAGCTAGTTGATGCTGAATAATTCGAGTACTAGCCTGGGGTACGTTGGGAGTCTACTGGATGGAGCCCGAGCCTCACATTATTATAATATTGGGTGTATGGGAGCGCGCTTCACGGCATCATTGCGGAATCCCAAGCCCCATATTTATACTCTGTTGTGAAGTTCTATTGCTCGACAAATATTCTTTCTCCTGGTTACCATCGAGAGAAGAGCTTTATTTTCAGGTCCAAGCTTGAGGCGTCGGCAGCCATACTCAGGGAGGCTCGGACATATATGCCGTCGGTCGCTCAGGTAGCGGTAAGGGCATCGGCTCCCCCGGAGTAGGAGACAGAGGACCCGCTGGAGGAACTCGCGGACACTCGTTTGAAGAGGCATACTTCAACGAGGGCAAACTCCCCTGCCTCAAAAAGGAGAAAACTTGTGGTGTCTAAGCCCACAGGAGCGGTGAAACTTCCTTCCTCGTCCGCGGAGGGGAAGAAAGGTCGGTCCCCTTCGAAGGTAACAAGTGTGGTTTTAAAACATCTGCTGAAGATTTTTTTTTCTATTTTGCTCATTTCGTTTTGGTATTCCTTGCCTGCAGGTTGTAGCAAAGAAATCCAAGTCTTCAAAGCAGGATTTAGACAAACTTCCCAAAAAGGAGGACATCTTTTCCTCTTAAGAGCCTATCCCACCTCTAGTCGTGGACCTACAAGAAGGGGAGATCCAATAGACAAAAATTTGGGTTGAGGCCCCTACTTCTTTCGACTTTGCGAAAGATGACTTCGGAGATCAATTGGTGGCTTGTAATGTTGACCATGCCTTCGTAGTCCCTTCAGGTACCTCCTTTATTTTTATTCATGAATGTAGATGATTCGTGGCTGACAGTGACCGAGTTTTTCTTGCAGATATACAGCAGAAAGGGCCCTTACTGAGACCAGAGCAGCCTGTTGTAGACCATGGGATGGCTATCGAGGAAATCACTGAGGAGAAAGTAGAAGGGGCTTCTCTTGAAGGACCAGTTGATGAACCTAGGGATCGAGCTAAAGAGGCCCCTACCGAAGCCGATGGAGTAGAACGATAAATCCCTGCCGGGACCTCTATAGTGATGGGGGAATAGGAGATCATTGCTGAACCCAGGCCTCGGGATGAAGAGGATGCTGCCCATTTTTAAGACACAGTGGCTGAGGAGGAAGCCTTTGTAGACAAGGTGGAGGAGAAAGCTGTTTCTTTTCCTAGAGCTACTGATTCAGGATCTATGTCTGTTCATGACGAGGCGGCCGAAGATCATGCTCCTGAGCCATATTGCTTTGGGATAGCTATAAGTGTGTTCCCCAAGGAGTACGGACCATCGACTATACTAGTGGTGGTGCAACAATCATCCTCGGGGGTCCATGCTTTAGGGGAATCCAACTCACTACCTACTTCTGAAGGATCCAAGGTGCCATCAGCCATGGCCTTTCAGAAGCTAGCCATTGTACAGCCATATGGGACTATTATGTCACACAGAGCGACTATTTTATGTCCTGTACCGAGCATGGCTATCTCAAAGTCCGTTGCGGTTCAACCTTCCATGAGGCCCTCCTTGATAGCGCCTCCGATGAACTACCTGGAGAGATCACCAGGTCCTCAGGGGACTAGCAAGATATATATAAATATGCCACTATGACAGTATATAACATCTATGGAAAATAGGAACAGTATAAGAAAAACATCTAAGAAGCGATATGTCATAGAGAAGTGTAATACTAGCCTTAGGTAACAATCAATCAAATAAATCCTATAGACCGTCGTACAATGAAAGATACTCCCACTCTATAGTATGCCTCAACTATAGTACAATGCAAGATACTCCCAATCGAGAACGGTCAAGTAGTCAATCCAAGTATCAACCTCCACTTCTAAAGGAATACAAGATCAAGTAAAATCCTATAGACAGTAGTACAATGCATGATACTACCAATCTATTGAATGTCGCAAGTCAAGTCAAGTCCGAATCAATCAATCAATATCAGGTCAAGTCAAGGAACCATGGCATAGAAATGACACTCTATTATAAGACACGGCGAATATGAAGAAGACCAATAAATAAGTAATGAAAACAACTGATATCCTATACGTGTACGTAAATCTATAAAATAAGTAAAGCAATAGATGAAAAACCAAGTATAATATGAGAAGCATGTAACCATATGAAAAAAATACAATAAAAAGGAAATATGTAAATACTGTATAAGTTCGGCAAGGTATATTTGCCTGGTGGTGGCAAAATATCCCGTAAACAACTCATCAAATTAAAGAGTCATAAAACCTGAACTCCCACAAACGCCTCCGGATGCTGAAACAGACATCACCAACATTCTTGTCATAATAAAAATTTCTACGTTTGACTACCCATAAGTCCAATTCTGGACACAGGGGTAAAACGATAATTTCGGGCAAAATAGTATCTGTCGTTGGACCCGCTTTATACCGAAAAATATGCCAGAACCTATGGTCTCTAAAGTTTACAAATTATATACCTACGAATCTAGTTTTTCAATATGAGCTCAACGGTAATGTCCAAATTTGTATTCCGATGAGCCGTGCATAAAATTGTTCGTTGAGTCGGGTCCTGGGCCTGCTAAAATAGCGTTTCAGTCGACCTTCTCAGAATTGGACCAAACTTGGCTCATAGGACCAGAAAAATGATCAAGCCCATTGGCGTAAGTTTTGTTGCAATGTGACGAACGTGCATGAAATAATTAGGGTTTTCGCAAAGAGATCGATAAGGTGTATCTCCACCGATACGCCTCGAATTTATCGCGCACACGCAACCAATTCAAATTCTGTCAATGTCCACACATCCACAACATCTGTATGCATCTTTTGATGCTCACGGGTTGTGACCAAGTTGCTCGGTTTGTCGGGACGGACCCTGTATCGCAAAAATTCTAGTTTTCGAAAATAGTTTTCCAACTTTTTTCTCGATTTTTAAAATAGATAACACCCTATACTTAATGAAAACAGAAACTACAAGAAGGGTTTCAATCTCAGTTAGGTTATCTACAAGTTTGTTCAGGTAGTTTTCCAAGATTCGTGATATCCTGATCTCAAATCGGCTTCCAACTTGGGGTTTCGAAACAGTTTCTAAATTTAGAAAATCGAGTTTTTTCTCGATTTTGGAACTCGATTTTCGTCGAACATGATGCAAATTAAAAGCTTCTAATTGAAGGAAATTAAAGGCGTATAGGTTGTCTTCGTTCCTGCAAAGACGGTTTAAAAAATGGACGATCGTAGGAGGAGAAAATTCGTCATGAAGTTGACGACATTGTTGTTGCCCCTACTTTTGATGATACTTCTGCTGTTGCTGCCGCTTTCGCTGATGTGCACGCACGGCCTCGCCTCTGCCGGTGACCGGCGATGGCCCAGGCGGTGCGCGTGCCTGCTCGGAGCGGTAATATTTTTTTCTATATATATATATATAAAAAAAATATATTATATATATATACGCATATATCTTATATATGTATAACTACTCCAAAAGAATCCAAAAAAATCTTTTTAATATCTTTTCCTAGTGTAGGTTTATTTATAGAATTATTTACCTACATAATAAAATCTATTTCCTAAGAACACAACATAATCAATAAATCGTGCAAATATTCTAAAAAATGCCATATAAATCAACATAATAAAATCTATTTCCTAAGAACACAACATAATCAAAAAAATCTTTTTAATATCTTTTCCTAGTGTAGGTTTATTTATAGAATTATTTAATATCTTCTCTTACTATTATTGGTCCACCAAAAATCGTGCAAATATTCTAAAAAATGCCATATAAATAGTAATAATGCTTATATTATACGTATAAAAAATATTTAGAAAATATTTGTCAATCCCAAAAATAAAATATGAAATATATACATATACATAAAATATATCTACTTGGGCGTCCTTGCACACATAACTTCTCTACATGGGTTTAGGTTGCGTTTGGGTCAAGTCCAGGCTAAGTTGGTACAACCGGGTCTCCTAAAAGTCATAATCTTAATAAATAAGTTATTAAATTATTTATAGGGGTCAAGTCACAACTGTGACTTAACTTATTTTTCTAGTAAGAACACACTTTTTATGGCAAAAACACTAGTCAAAGCACACAACTACACTATCCGTGCCAAAATTCCTGGTCGATATGCATCTGAAAACTTAACCATGACTAAGGCCATATATATATACACACACACACACACACATATATATATATATATATTATATATATATTTATATATATAGATTATATATATATATATTTATATATATATATATATATATATATATATATATATATATATATATATATATATATATATATATATAGTATTAGGCTATTATAAATATAATCATATATATACAAAATTGTATTAAGTCTATTTGACTGTATAAAACCCAAAATAAATTCAAAATAATTCTACTAAGTCATGACAACCTAACATGGCTCTACCAAGTAGGGTTGGCTAGGTTAGAGTCCAAATATATTTTCTAGTTAAATTAAACCCAAAGAGTCAACTAATGGGTCTCATGTGTCATTTACAAATAAATAGTACATGAGAACTCGATTGAATGGCACACCCTAGGCATGTGTGTCGTAAGCTCAAAATGGGTTAAAACCATATACTGGTTGATTTTGATCTATGTCGAGTTCTGAACTTAATTTGTAAGTTAGGTCTAGAATTACGATAAAGAATCAAATGGCCTAAATTTGACCCAAAGATGTGCGAAATCAAAAGAACGTTAAGTGACAAATTTGGATGAGACATGATATATCAAGTTGGAAGGTGGACTCGTCTACTTCAAAACTCATGAAGAATGTTTCGAAAGGTTGAAATTTCTTGTGCTCCAAAAATCAAATCTACAGAAAAGTACATCTATAGTCATAATTAAAGATAAAATATAATCTAATAAATAAAAATCATATAAAAATAGAAAAAAATAATTTCCAAAAATTAGGGTGCTTATATCAGCCGAAAGGGTTGCATCGGTGTCGAGAGGACACGGGGATAGGGAATTGATTGTATTTTTTAGGGTCTTGGTATGTTATTTGTATCGTGTCCTTAGGGTCGAACCCTGGGGATACGAGGGATTTTGGTTGTATTTCTATGGGTTCGGTACGTGTCATGTCGGACACAAGAATAGGTTTATAAATAGAAAATAATAGAATGAACTACGGACACCCAGGGTCGAACCTAAGGCCGACACAACTGACACGATTTACTAGGACACGAATTGGAAATGATACAGACATGTGGGGTTAGAGTTTAGACTTCTCCAGAATTGGTTTAGATTTAGGGGTTGGGCTTGGATTTAGAATTGTTATGATCACTAATAAAAACTTAGGAATATTTAAAGGGTTATGGAAGAATAATCTAGAAGCTAATTAACACATGCTAATTGTGATTAGAAAAGAATATTCTAGGAATATTCTAAGAATATGCTAGATTCCCAAAGAATATTTTCTGGGCTTAATTAAGCACATAATTAACTAAAGTACTCTTAATTAACCCATTCAAAAATAATTCCACCTTAATGATAACTAATTATTTAATAAATCACCCGCACTTCACTAATTACACACTCTCTTTGTAATTTACGAAAATGTCATGACTTCCACCTAACAACCAAAATTTTCTAAATAATTTCTAAAAAATCAAATAATAATGATAATATTAGGAAATTTGGGAACGGGTCGAGGTTGTCACAATGGTTTGTTTGACTGATCTCCGAAATAACTAAAATATTGTTAAGAAAACATATCTTATTTGCGATATTTCCTTATGAGGATCAGATAAATAACCTTCGTTTGCATATCAACACATTCATATGGTTTAATATATCTAAAAATATTCTTTATGTCATTTCTATAGGAACGTTGAGCAACTCTACTGGGGGGTGAATAGAGTACGTATGTGCAAAAAAACAAAATTCACCAAACTAAAATATTTGTATAAGCTGTGTCACAGATGATAAGTGCTAGGCAGATGATAACAAACTATACAAAATATTAAATATGTAATGTAAAGAGCATCAGAAAAATAAACTCACGACACAGCGATGCATACTAGTTTCTCTGAGAGGACTAATTCAGTCTCGAGAACTCTTGCTCTATGTTAATCTACTATGGCACGAGCTTTGAATCTAAAGCACTTTTAGCTCCTTACAACTACGAGTTTTTATCCGAAGGACTCATAATTTTAATAAAGTAGAACTTGAAAACTGGTACATTTTCGAAAAATGCCTTCTTTACAAACTCGAAACAAACTCTAGTTTGAACCCGAATGACACTTAGTTTGGCTAGGAGTTGTCAAAGGATAGATATGAAAATATAAAGCTCTTTGAGTGCTTCTAAATAGATAAATAAGAAAAGAACAAATGAGTGATTTGGAATGGGAACTTCTCATCTATTTATAATATTTTTGCTGGAAGAACTCGGCATGAGTTCGGGTGCATTTTTTTTGGAATTCAAAAGTTGGTTACAGATATTCAGGAAGACCGCAAGACTTCTCGATCTACCTAGCCATACTCTGGCCGAACTCTTATGGTGAGTTTCCTGACCATTTTGTGTTCTTAATGAAGATGGATTTTTGGTTTCATTGGGTATTGAGCCTTTTGGGTAGTATGAATATGGAGTAGAATATTTAGTAGATGGGTAAGGCTATTTGAAAGTGGAGTTTAGTAGCATAGCCAGTTTCCAATTCGATCGACCACACATTTTTCCAAGACTCAATAAAGTGTAAAATGCAGAATAAAATAGGAAAACATGTCTTGATCAGCATATGTAATCTTTTTTGACGAAGGCGATAAATGGTACCAGTATGAAAGTAGACGTTATGTTTTTGTACCTGTACCTACATATTATTTGCGTATCTTCCAAAGTTTATGTTGATTATCAAAATCAGGTGTGACTATGACCAATGGGCCAACAATCTTCCCTATTTTGATAATTGACAAATTTTGAGTTTATACCAAATCATATAAAAAAAACTTGAAATTTTCATACATTTTTGACCATTGCGATTTCTCTGTGTGTGTATTTGGTTTATAACTCTTCTCCCCTTTGTCATGTGTATAAAATGGATACTCCCCTGCAAATAGTGAGCATAAACAATAGAGAAGAATAACAATACTAAGAAATATAGTAATGATAAGGCCAACAAATATACGAATAACTGAAATAAACAGTAGTTGCAATAGCATAAAAATTACAAAAATCTACTAAGATACTATAAAAGTCTTAAATAAACTTCATCATAACTAGTACAAAATAGTGCATAATCAAAGTTTAAGACATACTAAAAAAAATCATCATCAACATCAGTCACATAGAGCCAAAAGTCCAAAACTTTGCTTATCTCGATTTTATAATTAGGCATAACATGTTAAGCATGCAACATTTCTTGGCATAATAATTCTATAGCGTGCGTACGTGATGAATCATGCAACAGTTCATTGGAATCTAAGCATTTGTGTCCCTTGCATAACCAACTAGCATTCTATCGATTAATTTGGATTGAAGAAGGTCAAAGGGGAAGAAGGGTCCAGCCACTCACTTTGATTGTTTGTTTGAGGCAAAAGACCTGTTGGCTGCGCTAGACGGCACATATGCGATCACCTGAAATCGCATAAGCAACTGATTAAAACTGTACCATTCAAAGAGTTCGATACGAATGCGAAGTTTGAAAACGCAGGCCATAAAAACCATCAAAAACATTCACAAAAATGTATTCATGAAAACCAAAGCCAAAGAGCAAGTACGGGATAAAAAATAGAGCAACGGGAGGTCTCTTCCGACTTAGTCGCAGAGTCTATCACCGAGACGTAATCCGCTAAATGTGGGACTTGATTTCGAAGAAGCCTTTCCATAATGAGAAAATAATCTTAATTCAATCGTTTCCGTTCGACCGATTCAACCGATCTCGATCTATCGGTTCCGATTCAATCAATAGCGACAGTGTTCCTTTCTCGCGCACCCCGTGGACGAAAATAGGGATAATGTAGGGACGGGGCACTACATTATAACCAACTAAGAAAAAGTTTTGTCCTCGAAACTTAAGAAGAGAACCTACCTCTAGGAAAACAACGAAGGAAATTTCTCCTTCATCTTGGACTCAAGCTCCCAGGTCGACTCTTCGACCGCATGATTCTTCCAGTACACGCGAACGAGAGAGATAGTAAAATTTCGAAGCAGTTTATTCTTGCACTCCAAGATTTGTACAGACTCTTCTACATATAATAAGTCTGCCTGCAGATTCAGTTGACCAAAATCAACCACATGGCTCAGATCATACACGTACTTCTGCAACTTAGATACGTGGAAGATATCGTGCACATCCAATACTGCTGGCGGTAATGCAATCTGGTAAGCTATTGGGGCGACTCGCTTTAATATCTCAAAAGGACCGACAAATCTTGGGCTAAACTTTTTTTTAGATCCAAATGTCGTGACTCCTCGCATAGGCATTACTTTTAGAAACACGTGGCCGCCTTCCAGGAATTCAAGAGATTGTCGGTGAGTGTCAGCGTAGCTTTTCTGCTGACTTTGTGCTATCTCTAATCGCTTCCATGTCAACTTAACTTTTTGTAGAGTATACTCCACCAGTTCTGGGCCAAGTATCTATCGTTCCTCGACTTCATCCTAGCAAATGGGTGATCTGTACTTCTGGCCATACAAAGCTTCATACGGTGCCATTTGGATGCTAAACTAATAGCTGTTGTTATATGCAAATTCGGCAAACGGTAGATGAACGTCCTAGCAAATGGGTGATCTTCGAGAATCTGATTCACCCGCTCTATTTGGCCATCAGTTTGTGGAAGATAAGCTTAGCTAAACTTTAACTTGGTCCCCATTGCTGACTGAAGACTACACCAAAAATATGATACGAACCGGCCATCCCGATCTGAAATGATGGATACTGGTATCCCATGCAGCCGAAATATTTTATCACGATAGATCTGAGCAAGGCGATCGACGCTCCAAATGACTTTAATGGCAATGAAGTGCGCTGACTTGGTTAATCGATCAACGATGACCCAGACGGCATCATTCCCCATGGCATCTTCTCCAGACCAACAACAAAGTCCATATTGATATGATCCCATTTCCATTCTGGAATGGCAAGGTGCTGAATCTCCCCGTCTGGTCTCTGGTGCTCAGCTTTAACCTGCTGACAGGCCCTACATTGCGATACGAAGATTGCCACATCCTACTTCATGTCGTGCCACCAAAAGACAATGCGGAGGTCCTTATACATCTTAGTGCTCCCAAGATGTAAGGAATATTATGAATAATGTGCTTCCGACATTATCTCCTTTCTGAGTTCTGAATTACCCGGACACATAGCCTGCCCTTCACTCGCAACATTTCCGACTTGTCCTCTATAAAGTCGGACGCCTTTTCTGTTGATATCAGCTTTCGCATCTTCTCAAGGAGTCACGAGTCTGCTATAAATTCAGTTCTTTCTGGGTGTAGGGATGATCTATAACATTTTCCTTGCCCGACGTGTAGCCTATCGATAAGTCATAGTCTTTAATCAATTCAAGCCATCGCCTCTGTCGCAAATTTAGTTCTTTCTAGGTGAAAAGATACTTGAGGCTCTTGTGGTCCGTGTAAATCCTGTATGCCACACCATAAAGATTGTGGCACCATAGTTTCAACGTAAATACAATTGCCGTTAATTCTAGGTCATGAGTGGGATAGTTTTTCTCATACGGTTTTAGTTATCTGGAAGCAAAAGATATCACCCTATCCTGCTACATGAGCACACACCCCAAGCCTTGGCCAGAAGCATCGCTAAAGATTTGACATCCCCCAGTCCCTTCAGAATGAGCGAGTATCAGGGCCAAAAAGAGTCAGTTGTTTTAGCTCCTTGAAGGAAGTTTCACAGTCGTCTGACCTACTCGAACGCGACTCCTTTTTGGGTGAGGCGAGTCAACAGGCGATGCAACTTCCGAAAGTCTTTTACAAAGCGTCTATAGTATCCCGCCAAGCCGAGGAAGCTTCAAATTTCACTGACAGATGCAGGCCTTCTCCAATCAACGACTGCTTTGACTTTCTTTGGATCAACTGAAATGCCTCCAAGCGGAGATGATGTGCCCAAGAAATGACACGCTGTCTAGCCAGAACTTGCATTCACTTCTCTTTGCAAATAACTAATTTTCTCGGAGGGTCAGTAGTACGGTCTGTATATGTTTTACGTGTTACGCTCGATCCTTCAAGTAGACGAGGATGTCGTCTATGAAGACTAGCACGAATTTATCGAGGAATGGACGAAATAACCCTGATTCATTAGATCCGTAAAGGAGGCAGGGGCATTTTTCATGCTAAATGGCATTACCAAGAACTCGTAGTTGCCGTAGCGAGTGCGAAAGGTAGACTTCGGCACGTCCTCTGTCTTGATCTTGAGTTGATGGTAACTCGATCGAAGGTCATTTTTCGAAAACACCATAGCACCTTGGAGCTGATCGAACAAATCGTCAATGCAGGGCAGGGGGTATTTGTTCTGGACGATGGTCTTATTCAATTTCGGTAGCCGATAGAGAGCCGCATTGACCCATCCTTCTTCTTGACGAACAGTACAGGCGCACCCCATGGCGAGATGCTAGGACGAATAAATTCCTTGACGAGCAACTCTTGTTACTGGACTTTAATTTAGTCGCTAATTAATAGTATTTTTGTAGTGTTTAAGCTCCTTCAACTCTGCAGGGGCCATTCTGTACGGGGCCTTAGAAATCGGTCGGGTATCAGGGAATGCGTCAATGCTGAACTCGATTCCTCAGTCGGGGGACATACTGGGTAACTCGTCCGATAATACATTAGGAAATTTTGCCACAACGTCGGTCTGACCCGTGTTTGCACCATCCTATCGCATGTCCCGAATGGATGCCAAATAGCTTTTGCATCCAGAATACAACATCCTCCAAACAAAAATTGTCGAGATCATCATGCAGGTCGACGATGCTTCACCACACGAGTAGCATAATTTGGGCCCTCTAGGTATGCGAAAGGTGACCATCTTTCCTGCACAGTCGATGGTGGCATTGCAAGGGCCGAGCCAATCCATTCCCAGAATAATGTCGTAGTCCTTAATATCTAGAACTATCGCATCAAGATAGACCTTTTTTCCTCCTATACAGATGATTCCATCTCTGCAGGCCAAATTTGCAAGTAGTGATGTACCCAATGGTATGTGAACGCTAAAATTAAGGCCTAACGGTGTCATAGAAATTTTGTGCTCGACGGTAAAGTCCGCCGATATGAAACTATGCATAGTACCTGAATCAAACAGTATCCGAGCAGGTTTGTTATTGAAAAGCAATATACCTATCACGACTGTATTAGACACCAATGCCTCATCCCGAGTCATGGCATAGACACGCCCTTGAGCATTTGGACGACGATCCTGGCCATTCTGATATGCAGGTTGAGGAGCTCGAGGTGCTGGACCTCGGTTTTGCTGATTGAGTTGCGACAGAGCGTTCTGTCTCCACATTCAGGAAAGACAATCTCTAGCATAGTGCCCCATTTTCTGCAAAAGTGGCAATCTATGTTCAAGGTACGATACTCGCTGGCATTGTGTCCGATATAATTGTATTTTGTGCAACAAGGTCTATGGTTCTGTCCTTGGTTGCTACCATTTTTGGATGCTTTGTGGCATTGTTGCCTCCTGTATAGCTAGGGCATTTGTGATGAGAATTATGCACAACGCTGGCAGTAGCTGGAGGATACTGGGGCTCGAGACGAATGACATGGTTGAGGGCTTTACGCACCGTTTCATGCTCCAGAATGTTCATATGTGCGGCGATGGAAGGCCTCAAACCTACTTCGAAATGTCGTGTTCTACTCGCAGTGTTAGGCAGAAGCGCTCTTGCAAACTTTACAAGCATGTTGAACTCAGATGCATATTCCGAACTGTTATATTTTTCTATCTCAGTTGCATGAACATGTTCTCCTTCTCATGACGAACTGCTGGAGGGAGGAATTCTTCTTTGAATGCTTTGCGAAATATGGCCCAAGTGATCTTCATCGTCTGATCGTCTCCGAGGATCGTTCATTTTTATACATCCCACTAGTCATGTGCGTGCAATCAAAGTTAAATTTGAGCGCAGGCGACTCATCTATGCCAAATGCTTCAAAGTGATCTTATAATTTTGCCAACCAATCGAGGGCCATAGTAGGATCTTCAGTTCTCTTGAATGAAGTATTGCATACCTTTTTGAATTCTGAGATTTCGGAGGAGGCATACTTCATAAGTGCAGGCTGAGGTTCAACAACGTCGAATTTTCTATGCTAGTTCGTGGTCTCTGTCATGGCAGGCGCGGTCGCAGAATAAGTGTTATTGGTCGTGATTGTCTGGACAATTGTTGCAAAGTGTCAAGTTGCTTCTGCTGGACCTTGAATTGGTCAACGAACCTATTCTCGAATTGTGTTTGCCAGGCATCGGCCCGTTGTTGTTGCGCTTTCATCATGTGCAATATCTGCTCCATTGGGTCAACTGATGGTTCGACCTTCGAACTGCTAGAGCCATTCGAAGCGCTTGAATCGGCCACGGTCGTAGCGTCCGCAGTCGTAGGCTACACACCTTATGTATTAAGAAGGAAACACGTATTAGTCTCAGAAGATATTATGGGCTCATTGGATGGAACAACTCATCTCATCGACACGAGGTCAAAGGTTCAAGACTCTAGACGGAAGGCTAAGGACGTAAAGCCGTGCTCTGATACCATTTTGTCATGCCCCAATTCTGTAGAATCGATAGTCGTCCCCCGGGTGTGATGCTGTGCGAACCTAAGTTGAGATCACCCAAGGCACAGTCATAAAGTTATCCAAAACACAAGCATCTAATATAGTTCACAGATAAATTGAACAACACAATAAGACAAAGGAAAACTTTTTTTACATTGATAATAGACATCATTTACAAGACTCTATTACAATTATTGTCGCACGGGCTTAGAACATGACTCGATTACAAAACGAAAGTTGATGAGATAGTCGTTCTATACATTACATTCCTCTATTTACAACAAAATACTGTAGCACCCTACTATTGAGGGAAGTCGAGACATATTTCTTAGACTGGATGTGGAGTCTTCAAAATAGTAGCTTCAAGCTCTGGCTTCAAAATGTTCCAAGCATCACCTTGAGTTTGGTGGAACGCTCTTAATGATCCAAGGTACGTGTAGAGAGCGAGGATTAGTACATTGCACATTGTACTGGCGAGTGGCTAATTATATACCACGTTCTCATTTGGTTCAAGAATTTGTTGGCTTAACTTGTGTTCTTTCTAGCCATCCTAATAAATTTCAAATAAGCAGATGATAGGCATAATGTAATTTATACTAGAACTTACCTACGGCAGAGTGTGCCGTGCAATGTGAGACTTACCATATTCTTTTCTGTCAATTGTTATCATTTAGTGTGTGCAGTTTGTATATGTGAAGGTCACTGGCATCACAAGCCATTTTAGACTATAGCTGGGTTAGAAGGCGACCCTTTAAGAGCGAGTAGCAAGTTCTGCTGTAAGTTCCCCGAATAACCATTTTTTGCTTTCGTCGAGCTCAGCTATTTTTTGCTTCCTCCTAGGCTGAATCGATCCCGTGTCTCGGGGTATCGATCGAGGAAGCCGTTCCTTGTACACAAGTTTTCCATGACCGTGCTAGTTTAGACTAACCATTTTTATGGTTGTTTTGCCATGTTATGGTGATAGTTATTCAATGATTCAAAACTTTGCTTATCTCAATTTTATAATCAGGCATAACATGTTAAGTATGCAACATTTTCTTGGCATAATAATTATATCGCTTGCATACGTGATGAATCGTGCAACAGTTCATTGGAATCTAAGCATCTGTGTCCCTTGTATAACCAACTAGCATTCTATCGATTAATTTGGGATTAAAGAAGGTCAAAGGAGAAGAAGGGTCCAACCACTCACTTTGATTGTTTGTTTGAGGCAAAAGACCCATTGGCTGCGCTAGACGGCACCTACACGATCACCTGAAATTGTATAAGCAACTGATTAGAACATTGTACCATTCAAAGAGTTCGATACCAATGCGAAGTTCGAAAATGCAAGCCATGAAAACCATCGAAAACATTCACAAAAACGTATTCACGAAAACCAAAGCCAAAGAGCAAGTGCAGCATGAAAAATAGAGCAACGGAAGGTCTCTCCTGACTCAGCCGTAGAGTTTATCCTCGAGGCGCAACTCGCTGAATGTGGGACTTGATTTCGAAGAAGCATTTCCATAACGAGAAAATGATCTTAATTCAATCGTTCCCATTCGACCGATTCAACCAATCCTGATTTATCGATTCTGATTCAATCGATAGTGACAGTGTTCCTTTCTCGTGTACCCCATGGATGAAAATAGGGATGATGTAGGGACGGGGCACTACAATCAGTAGGGGCTAGATCAGGCTGAGGAACCTGAGCAACAACTGGTACACCTCTGGCACTATAAAACCGCCTAAGTTTCTACAAGTATTTTTTATTTTTATTAGAATAACTATGGTATAAAATACATTATACGTATATATATGGTTTATGCTATACAATTTTATTCGAACAAATATATATATATATATATATATATATATATATATATATATATATATATATATATATATATATATATATATATATATATATATATATATATATATCGTTACTAAGTCTATCTATAGAGTTCTGGTATCTCTTGTTTTCCAAAATTTTCAAATTTTATTTTATTTATATATATCTAAAAAAACTTCGTATTGGGAAATATTTTTTTTCTTTGAATTTTTGTAATAGAAATTTTGTAGTATTAATTTTTACAATACAAAGATTACTAAACTTATTTTCAAATAAAGATTTGGATATAAGCTAATAAGCTTTAAATTATTTGATAAGGATGAATATTATTTTAAACTATTAGTTGTGATCCATTAAATGAATTATGATTGGTTAGTTTTAAATTTATTTGATTTAAATTATTGATTTAAAGATTTGATTGACTTAAATTTTATTTGATTTAAGTAAATGTGAAAATTATCTATTGGTGGTTTAAAGGATTATTGATCTTTATCTAATTAGGAGCCTACAGGGACGTTGAGCACCTCTAGAGGGAAAGTGAATAGAGTGCGTATGTGCATCAAAAAATAATCATCAAATTAAAAATTATATGCAGTATCACAGGTGCTAAGTGCTAGGCAGATGATAACAAACTATATACAGGATTAAATACGTAGAATAAAGAGCATCAGAAAAGCAAACTCATGACACAGCGATGTATACTGGTATCCCTCTGAGAGGACTAGTCTAGTCTCGAGTACTCTTGCTCGATATTAATCTACTATGACACAAGCCTTGAATTCGAAGCGTTTGCAGCTCCTTACAACTACGAGTTTTTATTCGAAGGACTCGTAACTTCAAATAAGGCAAAATTTAAAAACTGGTACGTTTTCGGAAAGCCTTATTTACAAAACTCAAACCAAACTCTAGATCGAACCGGAACGGTACTAGGCTTGGCTAGGAGTTGTTTAAAGGCTAGATATGAAAGTGTAGAGATATCAAATGCTTCTGAATAGATAAATAAGAGAAAAATGAGTGAGTGATTTGGAATGAGAACTTCTCATCTATTCATAGAATTTTTGTAGGCAGAATTCGGCATGAGTTCGGGTCCATATTTTTCGTAGTTCAAAAATTTATTGCGGATCTTCAGGAAGACCACTAACTTTCAAAACCTAACCTAGCCGAACTCTTAGGTCAAGTTCTCTGACTAGTTATTGGTATTTCAATGAAGATTGCACTTTGGTAGTTGGCTTTTTGGTTATTAGATGTTGGGTATAGGCTATTATGAAATGTGGAGTAGATAGGTAGGCTATTTTGAAAGTAGGGTTTATGAGAATAGCCAATTGCCAAACCGATCGACCTTACATTTTTTCTAGACTTAATAAAATAAAAAATATAGAGTAAAATATAAAAATATGTCTTGATCAGCATCTGTAGACTTTGTATGATAAAGATGATGAGTGGTAGCAGTATGGAAGTAGACATTCTATTTTTGTACCTGTAGTTGCGTATTATTTGCGTATCATCCAAAGTTTACGTTGATTATCAAAATCAGATGTGACTTATGACCAATGGGCCAACAATCTCCCATATTTTGATAATTGACAAACTTTGAGTTTATACCAAGTAATATCAAAAATAATAACTTGAAATTTTATACCTGTTTGACCATTGCAATGTCTCTCGATTCTCGGGTGCCGTGTATTTGTATTTGGTATACTCTTCTCTCCCTTTGTCATTTGTACAAATGGATGCTCCCCCGCAAATAGTGAGCACAAACAAAAAATAGAGAAAACATAATAATACCAAGAGATAAAGTAATGAAATAGACATGGCTAACAATCAAACTGCATAAGTAGAACTGAAATAGACAAGTAGATCTCACTACACAGTAATAGCTGTAGCATGCAAGTGCATAAAAATTACTAATATAATATGGATATCTAAAAAAGACTTAACCATTAATACAAAATAGTACAATATCTAAGGTATAACAAAAAAACTACTACAAATCATCATCATCAGCAGCAAAAGGAGTCACAAATATCCAAAGCCCAAACCCCACGTCAACTTTCATGATCACCAGTGTCAGCAGATCGAGTCAGATCAATGTAGGCTGCAATGGGATCAAAGTATCGTCGAGCCTGACGATCATCAAATATGGGTCCAGCAAAGTCCGAATGATGTAGCATAGGAGTGGGACCAGAGGGATGATGAGTCGTAGTCCACTGAAGATCAGCAATACCATTCCGTAGGGTCTGGAACTGGTAAATGAGACGATAGTCTGTGTCTTTCTGACGGATGCACTCTATCTGATAACTTTCATCCTCAGGAGTGCAATGAGCATCAAAACGCTCGCTCTGAAGGGTCATCAAGCATAAAGTTGATCTACAGTGTGAGCAGGAGGGATATCAGCGGGAGCTAGACCAGGATTAGAAACCTGAGGAACAAGTGGTATGCCTCCGGCACCAACTGTAGGAGGAGGAGGAAGAGGAGGAGGAGGAAACCTACGAGACATATGGAGTTCAGATGGAGTGTCATCAATGGAACACAAATCCAAAGGAATGTTGTATCTACAAAATATGATAGAAAGAATCATTGGGTAGAAAAGGTTTCGATCGGCCTTCTTGTAGTTGACCATACCCGCCATCATAGTTTCGAAAAGGTTAAAAGGAATCCCAAACTAAATGTGATACATAGCAGATAATCCGAATACGCGATCTTATTGATAGATCCCATTCTGGGATTCGGAGTACATATTGCGTCCTTGAGGGATTCTAAGTTTAAGTCGGGACCAAATTGGACCTTTGTGATGTCAACTAGATCATCTTCAGTGTTGGGAATCTGGAGCAATTCACTCAAGTCATCATCATCAAATTCCACTTCGATTCGACAGACAGATGAATACATGATGCCTTGTGAATATTGTAAGTTGCAATAGAACATGCGAACTGCATTTCCATATATTAGATTAGTAAATTCCAAAAAATTATGTAGGTCGATGGTTTGAAAAGTTAAACAATATTCTAGAAATATGTTGAAGTTAATAGAATTTCTAGGACAAATAGCTCATTTATTGTAATCATCAAACCAAGCTATAGAAGTTTCTACGTCTACAAATAGAGTAGCATCAAAATCATCCTCATCGGATGGAGGAAGAGGACTAGAAAGACTCTCTAGAGGACTATACGATGGACTCGAAGTCGAAGCACCATATCATCTCTTCTTCTTCATAAAAATCTAGGAGCCATTAGAATTTAAGAAGAAAGTGAGCAAGTACCTGAAAAGAACGATGTAGATCGGAAGAGAACACCCAAAAACCTTTCAATCCAAAAAGCTTGGAATTGGAAACCCTAAAGATTGAGATTTCTAGGGTTAGGGTTTTAATTTTAGGGTTTTAGAGAGGGGGTTTTCGACTGCTATTCGGGGAGGAAGATGAGGGTTTATGAAAGGATGTAATTTAATTAGGTACGGGCTAGCAGTCAGGTTGATTCTGGAACAGGGGTCATCAAACTCGGCCTGAACTCGGTCAGAGTTTGGTTCGAGTTATGTATTATTCACTGATCTAATAATTCTCTATTGGGTTAGCTGTAGGGGTCAGAAAGATACACTTAACTGTTGATAAGTGTGATTCCTTTGGGTTAGCCGACAGTGGAAGTACTATTAAGGTATCGAAAGATACACTTAACTGTTGATGTGTTATTCTTTAGGGTTAACTTGATATTTTGCATATATGCAAACACTAAACATAATATCAGGTCAACTAGCATTTAAATATAGTAGACTACCAATCATATATCGATACTTATGCTGGTTGACTGGTTTGACACTTTCATCAAGATCAAGTTTGGTTGATGTAGCCATAAGAGTCCCGATAGGCTTTGCGTTGTCGAAGTCAAACTTCTTCAGCAAGTCCTTTGTGTACTTAGCTTGATTGATGAAGGTTCTCTGAGAGTTTTGTTTAATTTATAGTCCGAGAAAGTAGTTCATCTCTCCCTTCTTACTCATCTCAAACTCACTCTGCATACAGTTAGCAAATTCTTGACATAGATGTTCATTAGTATAATCAAATATAATGTCATCCACATAAATTTACAAAAGTAAAATGTTATCATTTAAAGATTTGATAAAAAAAAGTACTATCAACTCTCCCTTTTGAAAAACTATTTTTCTGTAGGAAGGAACTTAGACGATAATACCAAGTTCGAGGGGCTTATGCGAGTCTATAAAGTTGTCACAGCCAATACCCTATGTAAGGGCACAAGTGCAATGTCCAGCCTACGCCGCAGCACCGGCGGTTGAATGCTATCTAGGTCTACTATCTAATCTAACACATCACATGAATATGTATCAAAACCTGTCGATGATATCCCAACTCCAAACGGAGGACAAATAATGGTAATATTCATACTCAATCACAATGACTATAAGAAAGTTAAATGGCACGAATAAGATATAAGGCATGATATGAAATATCTAGAAGAAATCTAACATAACATAATACATGACATATCCAGAATCAAAGAGTCATCTATCTCAAATACAAGTCTCAAATAATAACATACCAAGAGTCATAAAGCTGGAGACAAATCCAACACAAATCTAGTCTAACCAAGTCGCTACTAGAGCCTCCTCAGCTGGACCTAAACCCTCCTGGATCGGTGTCTCCTGGTCTACGCCTGGTACATTTTGTGGGCCGTAATATGTAGGAGAACCGTAATCTAAATCATGTGAAAAAAATATATCCAGTCAGGATTAGAGGAAAATACACCTCTAACAAAGTTTTATTAAATGATAAAGACTATGTAACAGTAAATAGAGAGAATATACAAGATAAAGTAACAAGTACATGAATGTAACAAGACATGAAAGAACTGTAAATAACATAAGAGTAGGAAACATCAAGTACAATAATAAAAAATTAACTATCTAAGCAAGTGAGCACTAGTTTCAACATGTAGTCAGCTTAGGAACTTGCACATGAATAACATAAGAGTAGGAACCATCAACTACTTCCCGCTCTCGACTGGTACAGTGGATCCAACCATGGTACGTTACGACACAGGATTATATGAGAAGGTCACTAGCATTCGCAGGAATCGGTGTCTATACAATGCACAAGAACAACAACATGGCTTACACATGGAATACCAAGATATACAAGGAATAATATCTCATGATGGGATCCAAGAAATACCAATTTGTGTAACCAATGTGTCAAGAGCTTAAGGATATCTACACAAAATTTAAGAATTATAGAAAATATCATAAACAAAAAATATCAGAGAATGTGCTCGCCTGAGATCCGGTGTGAAGTAGCAACAGTATCTGATATGGTACCTCAAAGACCTAAATATGGAATATCAATGTCAATTCGTGTTTTGGAATGATAAACATGCAATACTAGCTCAATAATAGGCCTCCAAGTCATTTCTAAGTCAACTAGGTCAACTAGTCCAATACCTTGCTAAACTTGATCAAACTAGGTCATACTTAGGTTTTTACGTCTATACTTTGCCATACCAAGTTTTTCTAGTCTATACTAGACTATACCCTATATATCTACCTATCTAGTATACCCACAGGCTCTATGATGCAATATCCTAACATTCAACCTAATACCTTATTGTTATCTAGCCTCTATTATGATACCCAATACTTATGCATTGCCTATACATTATCCTAACTCAATCCTTAACCTTTACGTATCCTATCTCATAGGTAAAACTAATTACCTATACTCCTACTACCTAATACTTTAGTACAAGGAAAACCCAATACTTAATTTATCCATCACTCCATATCCTAAAGCCTAACCTATGAGTTCACTTAGACATCACCTACATGCCTCTTTACCTAGCCACTCTAAGTACTAGGATACTCACACAAACACTTACACACACAAGCACTCTCACACATAGTTGCGTAGTGTGCAGCTAATGGGACTGTTGTCCCTACCCCCAACCACAGCAGTACCTACTACTGCATCAAACCCTCTTCCTTCTTG
Source organism: Iris pallida (assembly GCA_029216955.1). NCBI lineage: Eukaryota > Viridiplantae > Streptophyta > Magnoliopsida > Asparagales > Iridaceae > Iris > Iris pallida. Next base: position 8,590,472 of record JANAVB010031415.1, on the reverse strand, counting down.
ATGTTGTTCACAGTAGTTCCTTCTATCCTTCTCCCATTTACTATTGCACATCTCCTTATAGATTTTCTATTCCTATACAGGCTTCATCCCTCCTCTTCCTAGCTGTCTTAGACAAGCAGGGCAACTGGTTGTTGCTGCTACTGCTATTACTCTCTCTGCACAAGGCCTGTGCACATCTACTCTTCCCCCTCCTTTTTTCTGCTGTAACTAATAGTCTTTGGACTGATGCATCCCTCTCTTCCATTCACTACCTATCCCTCTAACACATATATACTCACACAACCTACTCTCTAATACCCTGTTGCCTATATGTTCATGGAACCCTGCACAAACAGCAACCTGCTATTGCTATACTGTCCTATGCACACTAGTGCACAGGTGCCTCCTCACCTATACTGACCTGTGACTGCCCCCTTGCACAGGTCCCTATTTTCTCCGACAATATGCTGCCTAGAGCAGTAGGAACCGCAACTGCAGTTGCAAGTGCACAGCAGTGTATTTGCTGCTACTGCTATGGCCTGTGCACCAAGTGCCTAGGTGCACAAGTAGCACCCATGCTGTTAGCCATTACCTATACACAAATGTGGGTTGCCTATTTTAAACAGCATATGCTCCTGCTTTTCCTTGACACATATAAATTTTGTTACAAGCAGGTCCCTAAGCCACTGCCAACAACCCCACATTCCTGTATTCCCTGCTAAATTCATAACAGCAGATGCTGCCTCTCTGTTCAGTGCCAAGGTGCATAGGTATGCACCTGTGCTGCCACAGAACTTTTCTTTCCTCACTCCTTTATCAATCTACTAGCTAACCAACTATCTACCCATCTAGTTACTATCTATCTATCCCAATGTCTATATATATGTGTGTGTGTGTGTGTGTGTGTGTGTGTGTTTGTGTGTGTGTGTTTGTGTGTGTGTGTGCGTGTGTGTGTGTACTAAACAACTACTCAAGTATCCATTCCTCCTACATCAACCTATGTGTATATAACACGTTCCACACACTCCTCTTTGAACATAGATACCTCTACCCATGACCATGTGGTATCACCACACTAATATATATATATATATATATATATATATATATATATATATATAAAATATATATATATATATATATATATATATATATATATATATATATATACATACATACATACTATGAGCAAGTCTAGAATACATATATGAACATAATTGGAGCAATTCGAAGCTAGTGTCATGTAAAACTGGATATGTGTGCCACAAGTGTTAGAGGAAAAAAACTTCAAAATGACCCCGTGTCCTACCGTATCATGATACGGCCTACTCATATCCAATTATGGACACGGATCTAGACACGCACAACCAAATCTAGCCTAGATATATCCAGAAAACCTAATGACAAACACTTAGTTCACCAATCTCGGAATTCTCCCAAAATTGGTACAAAACCAACATAACTTTCACATAAAAGATCATTAGAGCCTAGATCTTCTCTCTATGGGTAGTCCTAGTCCATGGGCGAATTTCAAATAGAACAATTAGAGTCTAATTAGATAGAAAATTGAGGTGTATACCAATTGGGAGATGGATTCCCAATAAAAAGTCAATTGGACACAATCCGGACATGAAACTCCTAGCAAATAGACTCCTCTTCTAGTGCTCCTAGTCTCCAAGCTCCTAGGCTCCATCAAATGAAGAGAATGAGAGGAATGGATGAGAAATTGATTGGAATTTAAGAGAAGTTGGTGGAGGAATAGCTCAAATTGGAAAAGAACACCAAATTGGGATGAGTTGGGACAATATAATGAAATGAGAGAGAATAAAACCTCTCTCTCTAGAAAAGAGGGCTCCTCTCCCTAGTCTGCAATGCATAATATGCCCTTCTAAAGTTATCATGTGGGCTAATTAATACATGGAAGGCTCTAATCCTATTTTGGTAAAAAGTCTAATCCTAATTTAATTAAATGGTATGACTAGTTGGGTCTAATTAGGCCTAGTCCAATGAGTTGGTCCATGAATCATGTCATGCTAATTGTTCGTCTCTAATATAGTGTCTAGTCTAATTAGTTCAGAAACATAAGTCTAATAAATAGGCTAGCCACTAACCATAGTAACTTACACAATATCAATAAATAAATATACACAACAATATATTATGAAATAACAAAATTACCCCTATTTGTAAAATTTGTAGTTACAATCCTACCCCCTTAAAAAAATTTGTCCTCGAAATTTAGCACCTCACTCCTCTCTCTTAGCCAGTCATATTCTATTCATCAACTTCTTCGCTATGGTCAACCCTAATAATCATGATCCAAGAAAGTCCTACCTAACCCATACGATACACAATTCTATAATCAACCTGCATGGTTAGGGCATTGTAGTCTCAATCAGGGGTTTCTACGGACTACATTAACCAACTTTATCACAAGGCAACTATAAGGTACTAAAGAAACACTCAAGCAATGATGAAAGGACAGGACAGAAACAAACTAGACATACTAATCCATCACCTGTAGCATCGGCCTCCTCGACCGTTATCGCAAAAGCCCTGCCATGCTGGGGTGTCTTCCTATGTTGGTGCAGAAAATTTGCGGTGCCACAGGTAGCCTAGCTAGACTTCCTACCTATCTCTGATACTCACTCTATTTATTTCTTAACATTAATATAGTTAAATTACTTAATACCAAGGATCACCGTCCTATATACTAATGATATACTATGGTTCTAGGTGTAAGTACACTTTCCGATTTTTTTTATTTGATTATGATTTACTTTTATGGTCATTTGGACCTTAGTAAGCATTATTTAGCTATTATATAGTTTATCATAATTTTTAGATATTTTAGATAATTTTTAAATATCTATTTTATGAAGATTTATATATTTTATTGAATTTCATGATTACCATATGGCCATTCGGCGTTATTTTTGGGACCCAGTATTTTATTTAGGACCTAGAACCTCAAAAACTATTTTCTAAATTTTCTGGATTTTTTTGGTATTTTCTGGAATTACTTTGATAATAAAATATAGGAAAAACCTACTTTCTACGACTTCTAGAATTTATTGTGCTAGCCTAAGAGCAAATATTGTCCCCAAATATTTTTCTAGGGTTCATTATGCTATTTTATATTTTCTAGAATTTTTCCATAATTTTTGGCAATATTTAAGTATTTATTTATTAAGGTTTATATATTTTTAATGACTTCCAATATTTATTATGAGGCCATTTGGGACTAATATGAGGTAAAACATTTTTATTTATATTCTAGAAGGTTAGATATATTTTCTATAATTTTCTATAATTTTTCTAGAATTTTTAGGATTTTATTTGAAGTTATTTGGAGTTAAAATGATTTTTTAATGATTTTCTATAATTAAATAATTAATTATACAGTCAACCACCCCCCTGGCCCACATGTCGGCGCCAATATGTCAGCCACCACCTCTCTCTCTCTTCCCTATATATATATTATTATATTCGCCCACCCTAATTAAATTCCAGCCGCCTTTTGTGGGAGAACTCATCTAGGGTTTCCGACTTCCCGAAGCGACTCCCTCCAACCCCGACGTGCTTTTTGTGCGCTGTTTTTTTTTGTTGGAAGCGTACTGAGGTATAATTTCTGAATATGTAATTTATTTTCGTAATTTCTGAACCTAAATTTCTAGAAAATTCGTAGAGTGTCGGTTGTCCGAAACATGACACGTTTCAGTGTTTTCGAGATTCCGGGAGAACCATAAATCGAAATCATGAGCCGTTTGAAGTTTCGAAAATCTAACACAGAGCTCTACGACTATAATTTTTCTAGAAATTATTTCGTTAATCTAGTATTTTATTTATTCTGTTGAACTCAGAATTGATCGGTTGATCACCGTTTTGGTTACGATTAGCCATAACGGCGATATCTTTTGACCAAAGCATGATTTTGCGGCACGGTTGATTCCAGCGCACTAGTGGCACTGAAATATACCAAGATGCACTTTCAAAATCTAGAGTTCACAACGTTTGACTAGACAGTCAATAGCACGCCTCGATTTGCGTGCCATGGTTTCCAAAAATTAGAAACATGACTTTTTATGGCCAAAATTGTATGTTTAGATTATATTCAGATTATTATTAGGTTAAATTTGGTTTTTAAGTGAATTATTCCAGAATTAATTATTATTAGATTAGTAACCCAATTAGCCACTATTCTATAATTTAAAACTAGAACATTAGAATTGATTTATGGTTTTCATGTACGGTTCGTGGTGCGATATGTGTTATAGGTTGACAGCTTCTAGATCGACATTCCCCTCATCCTCTACTTGTGGCTACGGTTTGTGCAAGGATTCAGGCAAGTACAGTATTGCATTTATGTTTTAGTTCATTATAACGTTTATTCTATAGTTTTCTTGTTTGATATCCAGTTGAGTCATTGCTTAATATTCCACTGAGACATGATTGTGACACTGTAGTTATCGCATCCATCTTAGTGTATCATAGATTGTTAGAGAGTCGGGAGGGTAAATACTCGGTAAATACGTAAACAAATCCAATTATCGTTACCGAATGATGGCTAAGTCATACACACCCGTGTTTGAGTTAGCTGTACCAATTACTGAATGATAGCCATCTATGATGTGCCGTATTAGCCCAGCCATTCACGTATTAAAAGGTATTTCACACACATAGTGGTTCCTATTTTTCCTTTATCTAGTCCATTATCTTGTTAGTTCGTATCTTGCTAGTATACATCTTGCCAGTTTATATCTTGTTAGATCCCATCTTGCTAGTTTATATTTTACTAGTTCTTTATATACTCCTTGCCATCATCGTTTCTCGTTGTTCTAACTTATTTTGGACTAACAACATTAATTGCAATATGGTTGTACTCTGCTCCTTTCCTGACTGGATCGTTGTTATAGGTGAGGATGACGTGTCTACTTTTGCGCTATGGACCATATGAGGGGGAGATAGAGACTCGAAGGCCAAACCATAGAAGACTAGTTAGATGTGTGGTAGTTTTCTATAATTGTAAAAGCTTACATTCTTCTTCAAATGTAAAACTTCTATATTTTGTAAAGTTGATTTAGTTATTGTGAATGAGCAGTTAGTATTTATGAGCACTTTGTTTATTGCGGCCTAGACAACGTACTACCGCCGATACCGTGGCGTAGGCTGGGCTTGGATACGTCTCGTATCCAAAAAACGGGTGCGGGTTGTGACACTAGGCCATGGACATTCTTAATTCACTGGCACGTACACTACAGATGCTATACCAAGGCTTCTAAGTTATTACCCGTAGGATACTTACCCGTATTCTGACACTATCTATCACATGGCACTAACTCCAATACTTGACACTCTCTGAATACACTCTTACTAATATCTTTACACCGACCACTAGGTTACTCATATCTTGAATGCTTCTGATATTAGAGATGTTATTGTAAAACCCAAAATTCAGTTTTAATTATTTTAGTTTTAAATTCCGATTAGGGTAATTTTAGAATAATATTAGTGTTAGTATTATTATTATTATATTATTATTATATTATTATTATAATAATTTTTTATTCGGTTAATTAAATCAAATTTTAGTTGAATTTTATTGTTGATTGTGGTTGCTAGTTTGTTGTTGGACCTTGACCATTATCCCAAAGCCCAATTGTTAAGCTCACCCTTTTTCAAAAAAAGGAAAAAAAATAAAAATCAAACCCATACCCATTCACCACTCCCCCACACCCGTTCAACCCCCTCCTATTCTCTCTGCACTTTCAACACTTCCCTTTAATTCCTCTACACCACTCCACCCTTCCTTAAGTGAAAGAGAAAGAAGAAGAAAAAACAAACAACACTAACCAGCCCACTCTCTCTCTCTCTCTCTCTCCTTTTCCCTCTTTCCCCAACTCCCGAACCCTTGAGCCCCTTCCGCAAACATCAGCCGCGATTGCCGCCGGCAGACCTCAGCAGCACCCCGCACGCCTTTACACCGGACCTTCCTGCTGCCATCCTCCGTGGTTGCCCTAGCTGCCGACCCCGTAGACTCCCTTCCAGCTGCCTCCGCCTTCCCGCAGCCGTGCGTGCCTGATCCGTGACTGCCAGTGTCGACCCTCTATTTTGTGTGCCCTCCTTGTCGAATCGTGACCCAAGGCCCACACTACCGCTATTCTGAATGGCCTCCCACATCGTTGCTGTGTTTGAAGCAACATTTTGAGACTCCTTGAGGCGTTGACGACACTCTGTGGAGTCAATCCGAGTCCGAGGCCACCCTTCAAATTTCGTCATCAGATTATTCGGTATAAATCTCTATCCGAGTAGTCGTAGCATCTTGTAGCTTAGTCTGTGATGAACAGTCTCGATCCCATTATGGGATTCGAACATTTTATGTTGCTTGCGTGGATACTTGGAACGATCCTTGGATCGTTGATTCGATTTTGTGCTCAGAACACTAGTCTATTAAATATTGGTTGTAGTTTGATTTCAGACTCAGGAAATTAATTCTGTGAAGTTGGCTTGGCATCGAAAAATTAATTATGTGAAGTTGGCTTGGCTTTTGGGAATTAGTTGTGTGAAGTTGTTAGAATGATTCAGTTATGTAGTTTGTCCAATTTTGGACTTGGGATTGTTTTGATGAATTTTTGGGATTGATTAGAAATTATATTGGTTAGATTTGGCACTGTAAGCTTGTTATATAAATTGGTTATGTAGTTTTAATATATAATTTGGTAGTATAGTTTTTGTTATAAAAATTAGTTATATAGTTTAGTTTTGTTAACATAAAGGTATGATTTTTGTATAATGTATATAAATATATATGATTCAAAAGGAAAATTATGTTTTAATTATACTCTTAATATTGTAACTCATTTAAAAATGTATAAGTATATATTATTGCTATTTTCGAAAACTTGGTCGTGACCATTCCAGAGATACAAAATTTATATTTATTGGTTCATTTATGTTTGGCGTATTTGAGACTTTAGTGTATCCACCTTGGCAACGACCGAAATGGTCGAATGAGCCTTTAGCAAAACGAAAATGCTACTGGATATTACCGTACATTGAGGCGTAAGCTATTATCAACATATAATTGCGTGACCGAGTCCGAGACTCTATATGTCCCTACCTTGCGAATTTAGATTATTTTAGATTTTGTAGAACTGGTTACTTGGTGTTCTGTATTTTAGGTGCATGGCACTCGTGCCTTCTGACTGGACCGTTTCTCGGCCTTTAGAAGATCGCCGCAGCATAGATTAGGGGTTTTATTATTCTTTATGTATTTTTCATTAATGTGTTGTAAGGGCATAAGCCCATTTTTCCTTTCTTTCTCTGAGCCATGTATTGTGTAGCTTAGGAGTAGTGTAGCTCTTTTTGTGTTTTATGTTGATAGTATCGCGCGCTAGCTTTATTTATTGAAACCGAAAATATTTATTTTCTAAAAAGAAAAATAAAGTTTTCACATTAATTAGAACGCCTGGAAATTCAAGTTTTCTATATCAACAAACTTAATGTTTTTATCATTAAAAGGGAAAACATAGTTTTATATATATACAGTATAAAACACGAACCTTTCCAAATAAATCGAGATGTCTACTCTTTCCAAGATAAATGCAATCAGATTTCTTTTATACAAATTGACAAATAATATAAATCTTGCATTAGAGTTAATAAATTGTTAGTTTAATTATTAAAACCAGAAAATTGACTAGGACCAATATTAGAGATTTTAACTAGAACACCATAGAAATAGTTATATTGGAACTAAGACATCCTTTTAATTAAATATAGGGTTTCGAGGACTAGAATGAGATCCTCCTTCCCTCCATCTTCCTTTTTACGAACTCAAGGCAAGTACACTACTGGATTCTGGATATTTTTCTTTCTTATTGCATATTGACACATTGTATCACGAAGCTCTTTCTTATGAACTCAAATATTGACTCGAGAATTGGGGAGTAGTGTAGCACTTATGACCAAACCTCCCTTAGAATTATTGTGGATAGCTGAAGCCACACTTGCACGTGTGCCAAAGCCGGATCATATGCTAGAATACAAATTTAATCTACAAGCCGGTCACAAGTGTCTACCTATTCAAATCACAATTGCTTCATTGCACGAAATATTTTAATTGTTTCCCTTGCATCAAAATATTTCAATTGTTTCCCTGCATCAAATATTTTAATTGTTTAAAATATGCATTTTTCAACTATTGCTTAAAATGCTAGAGTTTGGGATTGTGTACTTGTTCATCCCTAAATGGAAACCCTATTTTTTACCATAGGCAAGTTTGAGGACGAAGAGCTATTCTTTAATAGCTATTATGATTCCGACTTGTACCCTGAGGAGTCACTGGCACCTACCTTAGAGAAGTCGCCCCGGAGGCACCTGAATCGGCTACTTAGTTAGCCTGTAGTTGTTATGTTTATTTTCTCAACTTTTTCTTTTCAGAACAGTATTGAAGTTATAAATTTTTAGTTACAACTTAAGTTGTCTACACATTTTGTTTCTAGCTTCGACTAAGATTTTTGTGTGTTTGATGTTTGAATAAAAAGTTTTTTAATTCCTACAAATTTAGATGTTGTGACTTTATGAGTTCCACTATTGATCAGACAGCTTACTGCCGCCGTCTCACCACGATGTAGGCTGGGCATGATCCGACTTGACCCAAACATCTTGGGATCGGGTCGTGACAGTTCTGCATCTAGACAATTACTTCTCCCATCTTGGTATCCTAGTACTAACCAATATGCTGGCACTTAACAATCACTCTAGGATACTTACCCATACATTGGCAATATAACCATATATAGGACTCTCTACCCACCTAGACACTATACACTTGTCGATGTTATCACACGAGTACCATTCTATACATCATACAACTCTCTAGTTCATAATCATCCCTGCACTCTAATATACTGGTAGAAGCCTACATACTTACAGAAACTAAACCCTATATAAGTTTCTTCTCCTTTCTCTGCCCAGAACACTTGTGCTCTTATTCTCTCTAATACTCTTACATGCCTTACCCCAACTTTGTCCTGATACTCCTAACTGATACTATTATCCATAGCAATACTCATTGACACTAACCTGACATATTATACCTAGCATATGCTTTTCATCTCAATATTGATACACTTAATTACTCGCACTCCCTAGGCACTCCTGGGGGCAGATACCAACTCAAAACAATACCTGACACATGTACTAAATAACCCAAAATACCAACTTGGCACTATCCTACCTTACTGACACACTACTTCTACCTCTAATACTCAGACACTTACTACACGATACTCTTGAAACTTCCATACTGTACTTCTTTTCACCATTATACAATTCACACCTCACCTACTGTGCACAAAATTCTAGCACTATTGATCAGACAGCTTACTACCGCCATCTCACTACGGCGTAGGCTGGGCATGATCTGACTTGACCCAAACATCTTGGGATCGGATCGTGATATGTTTTTAGTGGTGGCCCATGCAAGTTGGTCAAACAACTTTAGAAAAACTGACTAGAAATAATTAGAACACTTAGAATGTTGAATATGATGACTCGTCACAACATATGATCGATTTTTATTCAAATTTTTTTATTTATTTTTTGTAACTTAGTTTGATTGCATTGCTTATGTTGCTTTCTTACCATTCCAGATAATGACAAAGGAAAGAACCACCCATTCTGGCCACGCTTCTGAGGAGGCTGAATCATCAGAGCACCGGCCTGTAGAGTCAGTAATCGGTCCACCCCGCTTCTACTTACCGCTCATCCTCATCCTCCACCACCTCCCCGCTGTGCTTATGTCTCTGCAGTCCATGCTGCGCCACCCATTCCTCCCAGTACCATGCCACCACCTTCTCCTACTGGTGTCGTCCCACCTGTCATTCCACAAGCAGGAGCTATACCTGTTGACCCTATCCAGCTCCTAACCCTGCTTCAGTGTGTTCTAGAGGCCCAGTGAGCCCAAGTTGAGGCTCATCACGAGCAGACTGTGATTATGAGAGGGCATGGAAAATGCCTATATTGTAGCCATAGCTGCCCTAGAGAGAGGAGGTGAAATTCCGACTGACCAGGGGCCTGCTGCACAGGTTAAGGTTGTTACCATAGATAACTTCAAGAAGTTGGGACCATGACCCTTTGAGGGAATGTGTCACGACTGGCACCCAGTATAGGGGCACGAGTGCGTGACAGCGTTCAGCCTATACTGCAGCATCAATGGTAGAACGTTGTCTAGGTCACTATCTAACAATCTCGCACAATGTATAATGTACCTGTCATTGATCTCAACTCCAGAATAGAGGACAAAGTACAATGATAGCAATGAATACTCAATCACAATCTAAAGTACGATAAGATATCAAAGAAGTCTAAACAACTACAAAGTCTCAACATCAACAACTTCTAATACAATATCAAAATTTAAGTCTCAAATAAAATCACAAAATCTCCTCTATATATAGATGCTAAAAGTTCTAACAGTGAATCCAACACAAAGCTAAAATAGTAACTAAGTCTCTCGAAAATCACTCCTGAGAATCAGGACCCATGGTTGCTATCCCCTCCTCGGGTCCGTTGTATGTGGGACACAAATCTCCTGTGCAGTCATCTGAAAAATATATCCTATCAGGATGGAACGAGCATACCTTCTCTAGCAATTCTAATGAAATGACAAAGAGTATAAACAATTATAACAAGTAACACTTGATGAACAAAAAAGAATGAGTCGGGGAGGGAATAAAACAACTACTAACTAAATACAAGGAGAGTAAATATGGTGAATCAGAATAACATGGCAATAAGACTGTAAATAAAGATAACTAGACTAGAACGTGTGTGATGTGAGTCCAACTAGTATAATGTGAGTCCAATGTGAATCTAGTAGAAAAGTACTAAACCAGTGTATTTTGAAATACCGCTTTCGACATGTAAACGGCTAGGGGTAAATACGGCACATCGCACGCTTGGCAAAAGTGCGACGACTATCTTTCCAGATTAGATCAATAGAAGTGGTTCCAGCATGATTGGGAATGTTTACATGTCTACTCGAGTATTACTTCGCCCCAACAAGTACAAGTGAATCCATAACCCAACACATAAATCAAGTACAAGTCCAGCCAGAAAGTAAGTAATGCAAGTAGGTGTTTCCAGTAGGTGGTTCTAATGGGTGATTCCAGAAATAGAGGCCAGACAAGTATAATACATGTGTCGCAGTGAATGAATCCAGAAATACCAATCTTTGTCATGACAAAGAATTAGGTAATACTATACTAAAAGTTGAATCATAATAATCATCATATAAATAAAAACTATCAAAGAATGTACTTGTATGCGGTCCTGAGCAGTAAATATGGTTAGATGCCCAAAGTAGAGTCACAAGGACCTATATATGAGATATACAGAGTTATTTGGTGTTTTAGAGTAAACATTATATTTAAATGCATTAATTACATGCTTCTAGACATTTTCTAGGTCATGGAAGTCAAACTAGGTCAATTTGACTTCTTGGTTGACTTTTAGAGTCGAACCAGTCAACAGGGTCAAACTAGGTCTAACCTAGGTTAAGTTAGCCCATTCCCATATAAATTACCTACCTATTATATTACCTACACTAGGTAAACCATTCACACCAGGAGATTATCTATACTAACTTAGATACCTACCAAGGTACATTATCTAATGACCCTTGCCATAAGCTCATACCTCATGCATCCTTATACAATCCTATACATATACCCATGTCCATACCTAGTTATCCTAACCCCTACATCATAAGGGTATATCAAGGCACCCCCTATGTTGTATTACAATTATATGACTATATATATATATATATATATATTTTGACTATATATATATATATATATATATATATATATATATATATATATATATATTCGTCGGTGGCCCCCTCCTCGTGGGCTTGGGTGGCCGCACAACGGCCCTCTCCGGTCACTGCCCAGTGGCCAGCCGCCATCGTCCAGGCTTCCCCGGTGCGGGTAGGTGCGGTGGCGCCGTCTCCGTCCGGCCCTTTCCCTTCCCCACTGATGGCCTCCGGCGGTCCCTCCGCCTCATGCTGGAGGACCCCCCCTCCCCCCCTCCGTCGCCGGTAGTTGGCCCCGTTCAGCCACCCGCCCGTCGGGGCTCCTCCTCTACTCCAGGAGACCCTCCCTCTCTCGGCCTCCCTCGTCGGAGCCGTTTGTCGTCCCCCCTCTCTCCGGTAGCGTGCCCCGTGCCGGGATTCTCCTCCTTCCCCCGGAGTCGATCCCTCCTCCTTCCGGTGTCGACGCTTTCCTGTCGACGGTTCCCCTTCCGGCCGGCTCGGGCCTGCGTGCAGGCGGCGGGAGGCCCGAGGCTCCCCGAGCCGCGCGCCCTCTTCGGGCTGAGTGCCCCCCGGGACGCGTGACCTCCTAGGGCAATGTGCCCACACCCCTTCCTAACGTGCTTTCCCTCCCTCGGTTCTCGCGTGATGCGGTGACCGGTTCGAATTTGAGTTTTCGAATTTCAAATTTTCAAAATTTCATCGTTTTTTAGTTTCTACCTGTTTTACGGAGCCCATTTTGTGTTTTGTCGGTTCCGCACCTGCTGTAATGCTCTTACAGAGCCACCTTTAGCTTTCAATAAATTCTTTCCTTAAAAAAATAATAAAAAATAAAAAAAATAATATATATATATATATATATATATATATATATATATATATATATATATATATATATATATATATATATAACCCCATATGTGTTGGTGCTTTCTTTGGTGCTTTCTTTACATGAAGAGAGCTTGCTCTCAACATGCCTTGTAAATTTTAGTCCCACATCGGAAATGCACCATGAGTTATCTCAACATATATACTTGGGTGTGTTGTTGAGAGATGCACATGGGGTGGTGACCCTAAGGAAGGAACCATGTGGGTGATTTTACTAGGAGGTAAGAATAAGGCTCCAAGGATTAAGCATTAATGCTTTTGTCATTCTCTTGGATTTAGTCCACTTGGAGCTAAGCCCCAACGGGGCTTAGCGACTCGGACTCGGACTCGGACTCGGACTCGGGCTCGGGCTCGGGCTCATGGGCTCATGAGGCGTAATGTGGCATTTTGTTGGCGCACTTAGCACGTCAGCAGTCATGCGGCTCATATGCGGCCATGCGGTCTTATGCGGCATGCGGCTCATATGCGGCCTCATGCGGCTCATGCGGTCCATGCGGTTCATGCGGCTCATGCGGCTCATGCGGTCCATGCGGTCCATGCGGCTCATGTGGTCCATGCGGCCCAAGCGGTCCATGCGGCCAGGCTGCTGCTGCTGCTGCCGCATGGAGGGCTATGCTGACTGTGCAGATTTCAAATCGGTTATGGAAAGGTTGAATCAATACAATTAATTCAGATCCTATCTTTGTGGGATTTGAATTAATTTCGTTCCTATCTTTGTGGGATTTGAATTAATTTAGTTCCTATCTTTGTGGGATTAGAATTAATTCGTTGCTATCTTTTTGTGATTTGATTCAATCTTACCATAACTGAAGAGGCGGCTAGGGTTTCCACTCTCTCTCTATATACTCTCTTCTGGCCTCCTTTGTGGGGACTACGAAAATACAAGTCAGAGAAGTAGAAAGAGAGAGAGAGCTGCTGCCGCCATTGCAAGTCCATCCGAGGAGTCAGAACAGAGGTGACATCGAGCGTTCCACAAGTTCTTCAAACTTGCTGGTTCCTGGAAGCAGATCGTGTGGGGCGAATCTTGCTTTGAGCAACGGTGTTTTGATACCCCAGCATTGTTCTTCTTCTCATCTCTTTCTAGTTTATTGTAACTTGTTCTGTCCCAATTGCAACACGTTTGCAAGGAAGAACGAGAGATCTTCTCTTTACTATTTCCCTCCTTCAGATTGTAATTTGGTTATTTGGTTTTTGTACCATCGTAGATCTTGAGTTTGATCACTGTAAAGTTTTGTGTGACATCTCAGATCTCGATTGCTTCTGTTTTCCATCTTTGATCAAGCCCCGGGACTAACAATCTCAAAGCAAGATCCGTATAGATGGAAAACATTAATGCTTCGCTCCTCCAATCGGACTTCTGCAAGTTGGAAAAGTTCGATGGAGAGCACTATCAAGTCTGGAAGAGAAAGGTGTACCTAACTCTTCAACTGAAAAACGTTGATCATGTTCTGTTGGAGAAAGAACCCTCTGTTCCAGACACTGGATCTACTGCCGCCATCAACGCGGCTACCAAACTCCAGGCCAAGTGGAGAAGGGAAAATAGCATCTGCAGGCTTCTCATCCTGAATGCTATGGAGGACTCCCTGGCAGAATCCTACTCAAAGAAGGAACTTGCCAGAGACATATGGGAGTCTGTGGAAAATCTGTATGAAGAAGATAAGAACAGGAGCAAAATGTTTGTGGTTGAAAAATATCACAAATTGCTCTTTGAGGACGAAAAGTCCATGCTGCCACAGGTGAAGGAATTTCTGAAGCTGCGTCAGAAACTGGAAGACGAAGAGATGCCCCTTCCCGACAAGTTTGTCGTCGGAGGGATCGTCTCAAAACTTCCTGCAGGATGGAGTACCTTCTATGCAAGGATGCACAGAAAGAAGCTAGACATTAGCTTGGGAGATCTACTTCAAGAGATCCATGTTGAGGACGAGATGCGTTCTCAACAGAAGGTGGACACTCTGTCCAAACAGTTGGCTAAAGCCAATTTTGTGCAGACGAGAGATTCCAAGGGGAAGCAGGCGGCTTCTCATCCCAAGAAGAAGGACTTCGCTAATCTAAAAGTGAAGGGTCCTTCTTTCAAGCAACAGAAGACTAAGTCCCACGTGACTTGTTACAATTGTGGCAAGAAAGGCCACTACAAGAGTGAATGCAGATCTAAGCCTAAACAATCAGAGAAAGGTGAGCCTAATAAGGTTTCATTGGTTTCTAACATTGTTGCTATGATCGGACAGGTCACAACTGTGGGGGTTGACTCTGACTGGTGGATAGACACTGGTGCGACTTGCCATGTCTGTTCTGACAAGGAATGGTTCGTCACGTACCAGCCGATATCTGAGAAGGTTGTCATGGCGAACCAGGCCCAAGCTGAAGTTCTGGGGATTGGGACTGTGGAGCTGAAACTCACTTTTGGGAACACTCTGACGCTTCAAGGTGTGAAGCATGTTCCTGCGATTGCCAAGAACCTGATCTCTGGGAGCCTGCTCTGCAACGCAGGCTTGAGGATGGACATCAATGCTGGTCAGATGGTGATGTCCAAGAAAGGAACATACTTCGGGAAGTCTTATCAAACCGAAGGCATATTTAAAATTCAGCTTGTTAACCAGTTTGAAGATATTAATACAGTTGCATTTTTTGATTATTCTCTTGAGTTGTGGCATAAAAGACTAGGACATGTTTATTGTAAAAGGATTAACAAAATGTCTAGTCTAGGACTTATCTCCAAATGTGGGGGTAAGGTGGAGAAGTGTGAAGTGTGTGCTCAGACGAAGATCACAAGAAAATCCATTCATCGGGTCAATCGAAGCACAGATCTTCTGGAGTTGGTGCACTCCGATATCTGTGACTTCAAACATTTCTCCACGAAGGCCGGGATGAAGTATTTCATAACCTTCATCGACGACTTCTCAAAATACGCGTTCGTCTACTTGCTCAAGTCCAAAGACGAAGCTTTCGAGAAGTTCAGAGAGTTCAGGGCCGAAGCTGAACGGCAGACCGGACAACAACTCAAGAGGTTGAGAAGTGATCGAGGTGGGGAGTACAGGTCTCATGAATTCGCATCGTTCTGCAAAGAACATGGAATCATATGCGAGACTACTGCTCCATATTCTCCTCAATCCAACGGAGTAGCAGAGAGAAAGAACCGAACATTAACAGAAATGATGAATTCTATGCTGCTCACTGCAGGTCTTCCAAAATGCTACTGGGAAGAAGCTGTATTAACGGCCACTTTCATTCTGAATAGAGTGCCATATGCAACTTCGGACGTAACTCCTCATGAACTCTGGTTCAAAGTCAGACCAAACTTGAATGTCATTCGAGTGTGGGGGTGTCTGGCGTATGTGAAGCTTCCAGATCTGAAGATTCAGAAGCTGGGGACAAGGACTACGAAGGCGATCTTCTTGGGGTATGCCGAGAAGAGTGATGCTCGGAGATTTCTTGATATTGAATCAAATCATATCATCAAATCTCGTAATACGAAATACTTTGAAGACAAGTTTGCAAAAGACAAAAACATTGTTCTTTCGGACATTCCGAAAAATGATGTAGGTGCAAATGAGACTGAAATCTCATACGAGCCAGTAGTCCAAGAAGAAGCTGTTGTTGAGGAAACAACTCCTATACCAGAACTCGCAGAGCCGTCAGCTAAGCGAGCGAGAAGACCGAAAGACTTCGGAGATGACTTTGTCACCTATCATGTGGAAGCAGATCCGCTTACCTATGATGAGGTGATGAAGACCAGAGATGATATCTTCTGGAAGGAGGTAGTAAATGACGAGTTTGACTCTATCACCTCCAATAACACATGGGTGTTGGTAGATCTACCTGAAGGAGAAAAGCCTATTGGATGTAAATGGATCTTCAAGAAGAAGATGAAGGCAGATGGAACTATCGACAAGTTCAAGGCCAGGCTGGTCGCCAAAGGATTTTCTCAGAAACAGGGGATAGACTACTTTGACACGTACGCTCCAGTAGCTCGGATGACCACCATCAGGATGTTAATCGCTCTAGCAGCTATACATAAGTTGGTGATACATCAGATGGATGTAAAGACCGCATTCCTGAATGGGGAGCTGACCGAAGAGATTTACATGCAACAGCCAGATAGATTTGTCGTCAAAGGTCTTGAAGACAAAGTCTGCAAGTTGATGAAATTATTGTATGGTTTGAAGCAAGCTCCCAAGATGTGGCATGAGAAGTTTGACAAAGTTATTAGGTCAAACGGCTACAGAGTCAGCGAGACGGACAAATGTGTTTACACAAAGTTCGCTGATGGAAGAGGACTCATCGTTTGTCTGTGCGTGGACGACATGCTAATCCTAGGTACGGATTTAGGCTGTGTCACAGAGACAAAAAAGTTCCTCTCTACCAAGTTCAGTATGAAGGACTTGGGGGATGCAGATGTCATCTTGGGCATAAAGATCATCCGGACAGACACTGGAGTAGCGCTGTCACAATCTCACTACATTGAGAAGATACTCACACGCTATGGGTATAAGGATCTTTCAGGGATCGATACGCCATACAAGTGTGATCAGAAGCTGAAGCCAAATTCAAGGAAAAGCGTCAGGCAGCTGGAGTATTCTAGCGTTATCGGAAGTTTGATGTACGCAACCACTGCCACAAGGCCTGACATAGCTTTCGTCATAGGAATGCTGAGTCAGTTCACAAGCAACCCAGGGGTTGAGCACTGGAAAGCTGTGAAGCGGGTGATGAGATATCTCAAGAAAACTCAGACATATGCACTGCACTACAATAGGTATCCGACAGTAGTGGAAGACTTCAGTGATGCTAGCTGGTGTTCAGAGGTGGAAAGCGAGAGATCCACAGGTGGATATGTCTTTTCCTTGGGTGGAGCTGCTATATCATGGAAGTCGAAGAAGCAGACTATACTCTCTCGTTTCTCCATGGAATCTGAATTCTATGCACTTGAAACTGCAGCAGATGAAGCAGAATGGCTTCGGGAGCTCATGTATGATCTTTCAGTGGTTGGGGCTCAGATACCGGCGATACTGATATACTGTGACAACCAGGCGACTGCGGCGGTGGCATCAAATGACCTCTTCAACGGGAAGAAAAGGATTGTGCGGTTGAAGCACAGGGCAGTACACGATCTTATCAAAAGAGGTGTAATTGCAGTGGTTGATGTTCGGAGTCAAGAGAACCTGGCAGATCCGTTCACAAAGGGCCTCAAGTGCCAGTTGGTCGATGACACAGCTTGTAAAATGGGCTTGAAGGCATTCTGACAGTGTGTCTTTGTAATCCTACCATAAAGTTTTATGCTATTAGTTCAAAGAGAAATCTACTAGGCATCTAACTTTTGGTTCAAAGGAAGATCACTGACTGGGAAACTATCAGGTAACAGTGGGTACTTGTTCTCTGGAACATGGAAGGGATACGGACCCATAACCACTGTTGTCTACTATGTATTTTTCTGCAGAAAAAAATAGATCCTGTGGAAGGTTGGCTTAACCGCCTTAATGAGTTCTCAGGCAGAGTGAATGCCTGGTGTGCTTTACAGGAAGCACGGTAGAGCAGCACTACAAGGAGTGAAACTCCATGCTACAGTGGGGTGACTCCACCATGAGGTTCCCAGATAGGGGTAATGCCTCGGCTTTGCAAGCCAAGTCACAGCGGCGTAGCACCGCAAATAGGCAGGTAGCCTAATGCTGTATGACGTAATTAAAGAGTTGTAGACAGCACTACAAAGGGGAGGATGGCCCCATGTTAAAGTGGCACGACACCACGATGAGGTACCCAGGTAGGGGTAAAGCCTCGGCATTGCAAGCCATGTCGTTGCGGCGTAACACCGCAAGGAAGTCTTAGGCTTCATGCTGGGTAGTTTGGCACAACAAAGAGGCTTGTGACCTCATGCTACAGTAGTATGACACTACGATGAGATTCCCAAGTACGGGTAATGCCTCGGCTTCAGGCCATGTCATAGCGGCGTGGCACCGCAAGGAAGCGCAAGGTTTCATGCCATATCTCTTTAATAAAGAACTCACCTATAGTGTATGGAAAGAGATATCAGGCCGTCTCTTGAGGGTAAACTTGTAGACGCCCAAAATTATACACTGAAACCAGGCTGGCACAGGGCCTTTAATGTGCAGCCAGAAGCACACGTAACTACACTTTGTGAGTGGAAAGAATTACAATTGTGGTGCAGAATTCAAGGCATAGTCCATTCTTGTATCACATTGTTATTTAACCTATGCGGGAAGATTCAAGTCGTTAGCGACATCTATCCTAATGCAAAATGGACAGTTACTGTGGGGAACGCTCAACCCTGGACACATATATATGTTGTGATATGTGGGGGATTGTTGGTGCTTTCTTTGGTGCTTTCTTTACATGAAGAGAGCTTGCTCTCAACATGCCTTGTAAATTTTAGTCCCACATCGGAAATGCACCATGAGTTATCTCAACATATATACTTGGGTGTGTTGTTGAGAGATGCACATGGGGTGGTGACCCTAAGGAGGGAACCATGTGGGTGATTTTACTAGAAGGTAAGAATAAGGCTCCAAGGATTAAGCATTAATGCTTTTGTCATTTTCTTGGATTTATTTCACTTGGAGCTAAGCCCCAACGGGGCTTAGCGACTCGGACTCGGACTCGGACTCGGACTCGAACTCGGACTTGGACTCGGACTCGGGCTCGGGCTCAGGCTCATGGGCTCATGAGGCGTAATATGGCATTTTGTTGGCGCACTTTGCACTTAGCACGTCAGCAGTCATGCGGCTCATATGCGGCCATGCGGTCTTATGCGGCATGCGGCTCATACGTGGCCTCATGCGGTCCATGCGGTCCATGCGGTTCATGCGGCTCATGCGGCTCATGCGGTCCATGCGGCTCATGTGGTCCATGCGGCCCAAACGGTCCATGCGGCCAGGCTGCTGCTGTCGCATGGAGGGCTACGCTGACTGTGCAGATTTCAAATCGGTTATGGAAAGGATGAATCAATGCAATTAATTCAGATCCTATCTTTGTGGGATTTGAATTAATTTCGTTCCTATCTTTGTGGGATTTGAATTAATTTAGTTCTTATCTTTGTGGGATTAGAATTAATTCGTTGCTATCTTTTTGTAATTTGATTCAATCTTACCATAACTGAAGAGGCGGCTAGGGTTTCCACTCTCTCTCTATATATACTCTCTTCTGGCCTCCTTTGTGGGGACTACGAAAATACAAGTCAGAGAAGTAGAAAGAGAGAGAGAGCTGTTGCCGCCATTGCAAGTCCATCCGAGGAGTCAGAACAGAGGTGACATCGAGCGTTCCGCAAGTTCTTCAAACTTGCTGGTTCCTGGAAGCAGATCGTGTGGAGCGAATCTTGCTTTGAGCAACGGTGTTTTGACACCCCAGTATTGTTCTTCTTCTCATCTCTCTCTAGTTTATTTTAACTTGTTCTGTCCCAATTGCAACACGTTTGCAAGGAAGAACGAGAGATCTTCTCTTTACTATTTTCCTCCTTCAGATTGTAATTTGGTTATTTGGTTTTTGTACCATCGTAGATCTTGAGTTTGATCACTGCAATGTTTTGTGTGACATCTCAGATCTCGATTGCTTCTGTTTTCCATCTTTGATCAAGCCCCGGGACTAACAATATGCATATGGTATCTACTAACCAACATGTGCTTTGTTCTTAACAGTTTACAACAATTACTCTCCAAGATAACCTTCTACCTAAACACACAAGACACTCACTAATGGCTGACACATGTATATGTGTATGCAATATGCATTCATACACTTTGGTATTAACTGTTGTAAGGAGGCTTCCTACAAATCGCACACAACAAACATGGGTTAGCCCCTAACTTAGCTGCTGCTAAGACTTGGCCTTCCCTTTATGCCTATTCCACTTGTCTGTACAGATAGGGATTTGGATCCCTCTCACACAGTGAACTAATACATTAAACTTCAACTTCATATTGCTGTCAAGCCTGAACCCGAGCCTATATTCCCCTTATTTCTATCTCCCTAACCTGTTGCTAATTGGGGCCTCCCCTACTGCCAAGGCAATGCATTCTAATACAGGGCATCTCCCTAATATATAGGGACCTGCAGTAGCTTATACAGGCCACCCCCAATTCCTCTTTTACCTTTACTCATCCCCTTGTTACTGCTGTTGCTAAACCCTCTGGCATTACCCCTGTACTCCCCTCTCTCATACTGTTAGCTCTCCTCACTGCCTACTACTACTGCCACTAAGTCTTTTTCTCTCTCTCACACAACACAGGGACACCTACACTTCACATACCCTCATCAATACATATAGGAACACACACACATTTATGAAATACATACATATGAAGTATAGGTATCCTCACACATATGGCCACTGCCACCACCCCCATATATATATATCAGTACAAACACTCCCCCTTCTTTACCTCTGATGCACACTGCTGCCTTAAGTTTTTTCTGTCATCTGCTGCACAAGGGGGCAGCAATGAGCTACTACTACTTCTCTCTACAGGTACCTACTCTACTGCTGTTTGCAAGGCAAACAAGCAGTACCACACCACTGTTTTGCCACTGCTGTTGTTGAGACAAGTAATGGCTGCTCTGTGTGCAAGCCACACCATCGTTTGCCATCAGTTCAGATCCTCTTCCCCTCTCCATATTAGTGACCCCCATTTATATATATATATATATATATATATATATATATATATATATATATATATATCCTTTCACATCATTCCTTTTAATACCAGTTAACTTCTATACTTAACTAGCCCCCTCCTCTTCAATCTATAACTGATACTTTCAATTATGCAACTAAAGACTAATAGTCCATCCATTTAACTGATATAGGACACCTACTCTTACTGTATTACAGAAACAATTAGATACTCAAACAACATGTGGCTGATACAATATGTAATAGTACTAAATGACAAGGTAATTTGAGGACTGATATCTTCACTCGAATTCTCTATGGCAGTTGCCAACCACACAGGGAAAGCTCTGTTACTGCCCCCAAACATATATTCCCTGCTACCTACAGGACACTCAAGCTACTGTTAGCTTACTGCTCTCTCTCTCTCTCATATGCTACTGTTAGCTTACTGCTCTCTCTCTCTCTCATGTGCACTGGTATGTGCACGGGTCAGCACACTTAAAGTGGCCTATGGCCTACTGTATGGGAAGAGGACTCAATGCAATGGGGGTTCATTTCCTCTTACTATTTGGGTCATGCAGTCCAAACTAAAATAGAAAGATGGATACCCCCCTATTCTGCCCTGACTGAACTTACATGGGTGTCCAAGACAGTCCACTGCATATGGACTGAAACCAAAATAATGTATGGACCCTTAAATGGGACTGAACCATGAACTGGTACAGACATGACTTTTGACTGAACCATTCATTGCAATCAAGGACTGTTAATGACATAGGACAGAACTTTTGAAACAAGGACTGAACATGACGAATCAAAGGACTGAACATCATGCATCAAGGATAGGACTCGACTTATATAGCCAAGACTAATATATAAAATGAAGGAATGAAGTCTTCATGAACAGGGACTGATCATCTATGGTGAATGGACCTATATATCATTCATAGTACTGACACTAGTGTCCCTATAGGACTAAAATAAAGCTTACAAGAATCGGACAATACTGTCAACTGATGCAAGGCAGATTCCTTAATATTATAGGGACTGAACAAAGAGTATAAATATGGGCTGAGCATGAAAATAAAAATAGACAGAAACTATATACAAAATAACACAGGTAGGGTAATCTCTCATTCAGTCAATACACTGACTGACCCTAAACTGGAAACTAAACAGTCGAGGATAGCAAAGTATATCAGTAGGAGTGATACGTTAATAAGGGTTCGAACATTTTAGAAATGGAATTGAACCCAAGTAAGGCATGGACTGAACCATATGATATGTAGGACAGAACAAGTATAGAGATGAGGACTGAATTATTAAAGGACTAATACTAAGAGAGTGGATTGATCATTAGGACACAATTGTGAGTGGACATTAAGATACAAGTGGTTTTGACTAATACAAAAATATAGGAAGACTGAACTAGTATAGATATGGGCAAGACTGAACCAGTGTAAAGAGGGACTGAACAATATGAGAATACAAGGACTGAATATGGTTTGAATACTAACCCATATAACTAAAACATTAGCTATGAATTGATACATATATTAGGAATATCGAACAATGCATATATGACACCAATATAAATATCAACAATCCACAAAATGACTGTAAACAGTCCACACCTACATATTACACAGTCTACCTATGCCACAATTCCCCAAACCAATATACACAACATCAGACCACTTCAAATCACTAGATAAACTTACTAAGGCATAACCTATAGCAATGCACATATAAAACAAGAATCAAAAATGAAATTAGAGCGTTGGGTGTTCTTTTGGCCATTTTGTCAAACACTTGTCGTGCGTATACAACACGTGGTGACACGTCCATGATACGCACTCCAAATGGATTCAAACTTGACCCCAAGCTCACCCACATGTTCTAAATCACAATTAGGGCCTAACAAACCTATTCACAAATCCTAAAAATCTCATTCTCAGATTTTTCCAAAATGGGTCAAAATACAAAGGGAAATGTCTCCAAATGAGAGGAAGAAGAGTCAAAACTCCTCTCAATGGCAACCCTAATGCATGGGGGTTCCAATTTGATGCTTCTACACTAATTTAATAGAAATTAGAGGGTTTAGAATACATATACCTATTGGGAGATAGATTTTTAATGAAAATGACTCCAAGATATAGAAATCTCCAAGCTCCAAGTGCTTAAATCCTTCGAAGCTTGCTTCTAGAGCCCTCTACTCTCTATGGGGAAGAGAATGGAACAAATTTGGGTTAATTTGGAGAAAATTTGGTGGTAGGAACAAATGGAAAAGAAACTTTTAATTAGGGTTAGGATTTTTGGTGAAATGAGGAGGAAGAAGATGAAGTGAGGCTTAAATAGAGGAGTGGGCTACCATAATAGGTTTATTTTAGGGTTTGGCTAATGAGAAATGTCCACCAAGCCCTCCTCTTTAGTCATGACAAGATTAGGGAATAAGCCTTTCTTCCTAATTAGGTGTTTAGTCAAACTTTCTAATTAATATTGCTAGTCTAGCTAGAGACTAACTAAAGTCCAATTAGGCTAGTCCTAACCATTCAGTTAGGTGGTCATGTCAAGTCGATTTAGGTCTTTTAGGGTCACTAACGACTATTTTAACTAATGGCTAACCATTAACCATATTCAAGATATAACATATGCACTATATTAATACCATGTGTAATTAACCAAAATTATAAAGTTTAGTTTTGAAAAATATTTTGTCGTTTAAGATATAATTTGAATTCACAATAAATCAAGAAATAAGAAAAGTCAAAAATACCCCTCTTCCAGGAAAGTGGTGGTTACAGAACCGAGGGCATTATCTATGCTGATGAATGGCTGGAAGACATGGAGGGTCTTCTTAGCGTTGCTCGACTTCCAAATGACCTCAGGGTTGAGGTCGTAGCACTTCAGATACGGGACCTAGCGAGCATCTGGTTCAGAAACAAACCACGATTCCAGATCCAGGGGATAGCTTGGAACACCTTCAAGAAGCTGTTCAAGAGAAAAATCTTTCCGGAGGAAGCTCTAGAAGCTATGGGAGGCAACTCCAAGACTTAAAGCAGGAGAACCGTACAATCGATGAGTACACAGTAGATTTCAGTCGACTCAGCCGATTTGCTACCTCCATGGTAGCTGACCCCGTAAACTATGCCAAGAGATTTCGCTACGGAATGCGAGAGGAGATTCGTACCCTAGTTACTGCTAATGGTGCCAAAACTTATGAGAATATGCTGAAGGTGGCACGAGGAATCAAAGCTAGCTCGTCTGCTCGTCCCAAGAGAGACTTTTCGGGATCTAGCAACTTCCAGGGCAATTCCAAGAAGCCAAACAATCACAGGCCTCCTTACCTCCAGCAACCTTATCAGCGGGCCAGGACGCCTAACAAAGCACCCCAGTACCAGTAGCAGAAAGCATCCATCTGTGCCTACTGCAAGAGGCCCGGACACAATACAAACATCTATAGGAAAATATTGGGACACTACCTATCTTATGGGTTTGCCACCCATCAAGTGAAGGACTATCCTACGACGTTCACTTGGACTGGAGCAGGACTGCAGAGGGCTCAACTTCCTACCCAGTAGCAGCAATTCGGCCAGCATCAACAGAGAGCTGGGCGAGCTTTTGCCTTGGCAGTAGAGGAGCCGGAGCCAGAACCAATTGGAGTTGTTATCACAGGTTCCATCTTGTTACATTCACATCCTGTCCTAACATTATTTGATTCTGGAGCATCTCATAGCTTTATGTCCTTAAACTATATTTCTACACACCACTTAGTCATTGGTTTTAGTAAGAGGATATGTAGAGTTATGACTGTCACAACCTGCACCCGGTGTAAGGGCACGAGAAGTGGTTACGTCCAGCCTACACCGTAGTGTCGGCGGTAGAACATTGTCCTAAGTCACCACATTTATGACAATCTAGAATATGCTCCGAAAGGAGAACAATAT
This sequence comes from Iris pallida, assembly GCA_029216955.1. Classification (NCBI taxonomy): domain Eukaryota; kingdom Viridiplantae; phylum Streptophyta; class Magnoliopsida; order Asparagales; family Iridaceae; genus Iris; species Iris pallida. The sequence continues at coordinate 8,565,220 of JANAVB010031415.1, read as the reverse complement.
AATAAGTAAACTCAATCACGACTAAGATGGAAAAGAAGATAAGATAATCTCAACAGAGAGAGTCACAATTATAATAAGTCTCGGTGTGAACCACACCATAAATAATCTCAATACAATCACAATGTCTCATAACTAGGTAATGATATAAGTCCAATCTAAACTCATGGCAAGTCCTCAGCGACTACTGGATCCTGCTGATGGTCCCGATCACCTGTGTCAACTAGGCATGCTCCATAGTAAGTGTCGCAGCAATCCTCATCAACTGTAATATTTCAACAGGTGCAGTTAGGACAGGAACGGATACATATCTCTCACACAGATCATAACATGAAAGGAAATACGAAACAAGCTATAGAATAATATACATGAACTACTAATAAAGAAATAAGACTGTAAAAGAGAACATGATATATGGAAATAGATATACATGATATAATAAAAGAACTGAACTAACTACGTGGTGTAGAGCATAATCTGGTTATGTAAACTGGCTTAGGTTATATATGACTCAAATCTAGTTTGGAGTTGTACATGAAAATGGTGTAGATCACATAACACAATAAATACTCTCCCTGCCCCAATCAGTACACAAGGATCTGTCCATGTTATGTTATTACACATGAAAGTAGTGTGTCACATGGATAGCTAGTCCACATGAACACTGGATTATACATGAAGGCTCATATAATCATGAGTGTACATGAATGTCACATGAGTATACATGAATAAATACGAATACAATGAGTAGACGATGCACATGATAAAGTACATGAGCACAATATACCCGATGTATCCAAGGGGATAACATCGCATGAAGAGATTCATATAGTATTAATCCATGATAATATCGTGACAGCAACAAGTAAACTAGTCTATAACAAGTAAATATGTCCAAGCGAGAATGAAACAGTCAGAGAATGTACTCACCTGGCAATCCAAGCTGCTGATGAGGAAGTGTGACTGAACTGGAGTAATATAATCCTATTTAAAACAACCACAAGTCACAACAAGGTCTAAAATATTATAAGGAAAGCCTACAATGCAATTCTACATGATTCTAGGTCCTTCTAGGTTAAAGTCAACCCTTGACCAACTCTGGTCAAACCTGGTCAAACCTGGTCAACTGAAGGTCAACTAGTCCGTTTACTAATTTTTAGGTCAAGCACAAGTTTTCAAGTCATTATAAGTTCGTTTGAGTCGATTTGGATCAAGTTTGATCCAAAGTTGACTTTTGTCAACTTGGTCAACTTGTCGGTCGACTCGGTCATTCTAGGCTCCTTGGGTCAATCCTAATCTGACTCAATACTCCCTAGGTTACATTCACAAGCAACCAATTACATATATTTATATATACATTCATTCTAGGTGATATATCTACATATATGTACACATATATATAATTTTTATATATATAAATATATATACATATATATATATATATATATATATATATATATATATACACACACACATACATACACACATATACTTAACTTGTGAAGAGAGATTGTGTGTGTGTATGAAGGAAAAGCTGTTGCTAGGGGGTACAATTCTGAGATTAAATAGTTATATATACAACTATATATATATATATATATATATATAAAAATATATATATATATATATATATATATATATATATATATATATATCACACACACACATATATATATATATATATATATATATATATATATATATATATATATATATATATATATATATATATCACACATATAAAAAAAAATATATATATATATATATATCACACATATATACACAATCTATTTAAATGAGACTTTATATACATATATACATAACTTAATATATACACATATATGAAAAGGGAGAGAAAAATTATATATATATATATATATATATATATATATATATATATATATATATATATATATATATATATATATATATATATATATATGTGTGTTTTAAATATAGGTATACATATATTTAAAACATATATACATAGGCAATTGGGATATACATACATATATGACGGAAATAATTGAAAATAAAATTATATATGTTTTAAATATATATATATATATATATATATATATATATATATATATATATATATATATATATATATATATATATATATATATGTTTTAAATATAGGTATACATATATTTAAAACATATATACATAGGCAATTGGGATATACATACATATATGACGGAAATAATTGAAAATAAAATTAGGGACTAAAACCCACAAGTCTAGAATCTTAATACCTTCATATAAACTCAGAAATGATGAGTTAAATCTCAACAATTTGAAATATCACAAAACAATCCAATAATATGTATATATCGAAACCCGAAAACCAACTTAATGCCCAAAATGCAATATACACAATTAGAATTTACGAAACGTGGCAAACACGAAGGTATCCATGTGTGTGACATGTTCGGGTACTCACGGGGTCGAACCCGTGTCCGTATCGTGTCCACAGAGTGCATATCGGAAAATTCGATACGCGTGTCAAATGAATCGGTGCGAGTTCGATTTCTCGCTCGATTCCGAACCGATTCACGTGAAACTTTACGTACACCTAGGCTAACACGTCTCCAACCTACTGGCCGAGTTAGCGTGCGGCCAAGTGTCGTGTCCAACGCGCACAAAGCCCTTGTCCACGTGCGGCCTGTGCGCGTGTGCACAGAACAGTGCACAGCGTCGTGCATACAGGACGGCGAGTCTAGGGACTCGTGTGTCCCACCACACGTGTCATGGTCATGTCCTAGGATAGGTTAGGTATAGGGCTACATGTAGGACACCCTAAATCGTGTCTACGTGTACATACGTGTTGGCACGAAGGCCGTGTCAGCGGTGGCTGTGCGCGCACGCGTGCCCGTGTGGACCAGTGCGGTCGCAATTACTCCCTCGACACGACACAAAGTCGGGCGAGACTTGGGGACTGACATATCAGTCGTTGCCCCCACCTCCACACAAGGTGGCATATGGCCATGTGGCCTGTGTCACACGAAAACAGCGTACCAGAGCAGGACACGCGCGCGGCCTGCGCGTGCAGCGTATTCGTGTCCTGTTTGGACAAGGACACGAGCCCAATTCGTGTCAAAAACTACGGGGTCGGGATCCTTATGTCTATGGCTATCCAAAAATATAAATAGATTCGAAAAAATAACAAGTTTCGATCCATTGGGTAATTACGTCGAACACCTATGTTGCAACTCTGATACGTGCTCGATACGCACATCGAACGGACACGAAATCGAACGAAACTAAACCTACAGGTCGAGGGTATTAAGATAAATGCTATCATGAAGAAAAATCAGAAGAAACATTTCTAGAACGTGGTTTACCTATTGAGAGTCAGAATCTCAATGAAAAGTGACTCCTCGATCACTCTGACGAGCGATTTTTCCCAAACAAACGCCTCCAACTCCTTGCTAGTAGTGCTCCAGCAAGTTCTTCTCCTCCCCACGGTTGAAACGCAATTCGTTTGGCACGAATCGGATGCCGGATGAAAAAGTTAGGGTTTTGAAGGGGAATGGAAACTAGGATTTTTCTTTTGATCTAATGGAGGCTATGGAATTCTTCACAAAAGAAGAGGGGCTGCTGCTATGCTTGGCCGGCCATGCTAGGGGGGTATTAGGGTTAGGTTAAGTCACGGGCCAAGAATCCCTAGGTTTCTACAAAGCCCAATGACAAAAGCTAAAAAGGCTTATAAAGAATAGCTTAAAAATCACTAAACAATTCTAGAAAAATAGGTAAAAATTCTAAATTAATTCTAACAAGTCAATAATGAACCTAATCACATTACTAGGCTTCTAACATGGTTGACTAAGGTTATACCATCTAGGTCCTATCATTGCACCAATCAAAACACACAACAATCAATTTAATTTGTAAATAAATAAATATGCACAAAGACTAAAATACCCTTAATTAGAAAAGTGAGTGTGACAAATCTACCCTCCTTAAAATAATTTCATCCTCAAAATTAAAAACAAAACTAAATGTGTGAGAAGGATAGAAAAATCATACCTCAAGACTGAAAAAGATAAGGGTATTGCTCGCACATCTCATCCTCCCTCTCCCAGGTAGACTCAACTGGAGAGTGATACCTCCAGGCTACGCGAACCAAGGGTATCGCCTGGTTCCTCTGCACCTTCTTCCGTCGATCCAAAATCTCCATAGGCTGTTCTGGATAACTAAGAGTAGGGCCCACCTCGATCTCGAAATGATCCAGTACATGGCTGGGATCCGCCACATACCGTCTCAACTGCGACACGTGAAATACATTGTGGACTCCCTCTAATGCAGGGGGCAAGTCCAGTCTGTATGACACATCACCGACTCTTCCGCTGATAATGAAAGGGCCGATGAAATACGGACTAAGCTTTCCACCTCCACCAAAGCGAATAGTACCACGCGTCGGAGATATCCTCAAGAACACCAGATCTCCAACTTAGCACAAACATGGTCTCAACTTAACTATAACAATCACATGATCAAACAAAATCACAAAACAAACAAGATTCTAATCCTAAGCTAAGCTGTACCTCAAACTATAAAGATCTTCGATGGCTATCGGTCCAATGCCACTGTCTGTCCTCGGCTGCGTCACCAACCATCTCAGGTCCCAATAAAGCTCGCTCTCTAACGTCATCCCAAGACAAAGGTGTACGACATCTCCACCCGTACAGTGCCTCGAATGGCGACATCCCAATGCTGGCCTGAAAACTGTTGTTGTATGCAAACTCCACTAAGTGCAGGTGATCCTCCCAAGATCCTCCAAAATCCAGAACACAAGTCCCCAGCATATCCTCGAGTGTCTAAATAGTCCTCTGTGACTGTCCGTCCGTTTGAGGGTGGTATACAGTACTGAATTTGAGCTGAGTACCCAAACTAGTCTGCAGACTCTGCCAAAAATAGAAAGTAAAACGACTATCCCGATCCGAGACAATGCTCACCGGAACTCCGTGTATCCTGACAATCTGTCGCATATACATCTCTTCTATCTTCTTTGTAGACGTACCTACTTTAAATGTCAAAAAGTGGGCTAGTTTGGTCAACCTGTCTACGATGACCCAAATCATGTCTTACCCTCCTGGCGTACACGGTAATCCAAAAACAAAGTCCATCGTGATGTGCTCTCACTTTCACTCCGTAATAGACAATGGTTGTAACAGTCATCCTGGTCTCTGCCTCTATTCTTTTACCTGCTGACAGACAAAACATCTGGCTGCAAAGTGTGATACCTCCCGCTTCATCCCATACCACCATACATGCTCTTTCAAGTTCCTATACATCTTGTTGGCACCTGGATGCATATAGTAATGAGAACGATGGGCCTCCTGTATAACCTGCTCCCGAAGCTCTCCACTAGGCACACACAGTCTGGAACCGTGCCTCAATGTGCCATCCTCTGCAACGACAAACTCATCATCCACCAATCCTGCTCGAACATGCTCTCGGATACACCGTAGAGTAACATCGTCGAACTGAGCTGACTTGATCCTCTCTATCAAGTCTGACTGAATCTAAAGGCCCCATATCTGCATCTGAACTCCTGGAACAATCACATCGATCCCCAGGCTCTCTAAATCTGCTAACAAGTGACGATCAATTGTCATACACATAGCTACCGGATACCTACTTAAGGTATCGGCAACCACGTTGGCCTTCCCTGGATGATACTGTAATGAAATATCGAAGTCCTTCATCAACTCCAACCATCTGCGCTGCCTCATGTTGAGCTCTTTCTGTGTAAACACATACTTTAAGCTCTTGTGGTCTGTGAAGATCTCCACACGCTCCCCGTATAGATAGTGCTTCCACAACTTAAGAGTAAAGATAACTGCCGTCAACTCCAAATCATGGGTAGGGTAGTTCTATTTATGCGGACGTAATTGCCTAGATGCATAGGCAATCACCTTCCTATACTGCTATAAGACACAACCCAAACCCTTTCCTGAGGCGTCACTGTAGATAGTGAACCCGTCTGATCCTGATGGCAATGTCAAAATTGGGGCTGTCTTCAGTCGTTTCTTCAACTCATCAAAAGCAACCTGACACTCCTCTGACCAGATAAACTCTGTATCCTTCCAGGTTATCTTAGTCAATGGATCTACAATCCGAAAGAAATCCTGAACAAACCTCCTGTAGTAGCCTGCCAATCCCAGAAAGCTCCTGATCTCTATAACTAAACTCGGTGATGTCCATGCCTCAACTGCTCTGATCTTCTTTGGGTCGACTGAGATCCCATCTCCGGTCACAACATGACCTAAGAAATCAATTCAATCCAAGAAGAACTCATATTTCAAGAGCTTGCCGTAAAGCTGCTCCTTCCTGAGAGTCTCCAGAACCACTCTCAAATGCTCCTCGTGCTCCTCTGGGGTCTTTGAATACACCAAGATGTCGTCGATGAACACCACCATGAACTTATCCAAGTACTGGTGGAACACCTTGTTCATCAAGTTTATGAACACCGCCGGGGTGTTAGTTAACCCAAACGGCATCACTATGAACTCAAGCTGGCCATACCGTGTCCTGAATGCTGTCTTCAGAATATCTTCCTTCTTTACCTTCACTTGATAGTAACCTGACCTTAGATCAATTTTGGAGAATACTTTCGCTCCGCTCAACTGATCGAACAGATCATCGATCCTCGGCAGTGGGTACTTGTTCTTGATCGTGAGGTTGTTGAGTGCCCTATAGTCGAAACACATCCGTACCGATCCATCCTTCTTCTGTACAAAGAGTACTGGTGCACTCCATGGTAAAGAACTCGATCGGATGAAGCCTTTGTCCTACAACTCATCCACCTGCTTCTTCAACTCCACAAGCTCGATGTTGTTTTCTCTATAGACATGCTGAGATATCGGCTCTGCATCGGGCACCAAGTCTATAAAGAACACCACATCTCTGTTCGGAGGTAACCCTGGCAACTCCTCCGGAAATACATCTATAAACTCAGCTATCAATGGATGTGGCACGCTCTGCTCCTCTGCTGAAACTCCGCAGAAAACTTCGCTGCTCTACTCCGCCTCCCGTCTGGTGAACTCGAACTCTAGCTCTCCTGGTACTCTGAAAAGAACTCTACCGCCTCGACAATCTATACTGGCATGGTGCCTGCTCAACCAATCTATACCGAGTACAATATCGTAGTTCGGTAATGGCAATACGAGCAAACTCACATCCAGTTCTCGGCCTCCCAAAATTACTTTCTAATCCTTGCAAACATCACTGACGACGATAATACCACCCCAGTCATAATCTTGCAAGTCCTAGGCAATGGTTCAGAAGAAAGCTAGTGTCTAACAGCAAATAATACAGACACAAAGCTATGGGAAGCACCCGAATCAAATAATGCGAATACGGGAAAAGAGTAGAGAAGAACAGAACCTGCTATAAGATATTCTACTGGCTCGAACTCCTCAGCTGCTATGGCAAAAACTCGCCCCTGCTGACCTCCTCTGGTCTGCTGCTGGTGCTGGATAAACTTCTACTGCTGGGTCGGCAATGGTCCCTTCTACTGTCATGTCGGTGCCTTAGCTCCTACTCCCTGAGCTGCACGTTCCGCAGCCATGGGACAATCCCTCAACTGATGCTCTGCTGTACCACAAAGTAAGCACTTGCCTAGCCTCTTCATGTACTCATTCCATACATGTCCTGGCTTCTTACAAAAAGTGTAACTGATGGCCTGCTGCTGTCTAGGTGCCTGCTGAAACTGCTTCTGCTGAATAGGCTTCTGCTGATGCTGATGCTGCTGCTGCTGATACTGAGGCCTCTTGGCCGGGCCCCTACTGCCACTAGCTCCATGTGAATCACGACCTCTCTTCGACTTAAGTTCAAGGTCGTCTTCCGCTGCCATAACTCCCATCAAAATCTCCTTAAAAGTAGCATTTCTGTTGCTCTTGGTCAAGGACTTGACTTCCTTAACCAAGCCCTTCCTGAACCTCCTAGCCTCCGTTGTCTCGCTAAGGCCCTCCACAAATCTACCCAGGCAACAAAATACGGTGTACTCATCTACTGTCTGGTTCCCCTGAACCAGGTTATCGAAATGCGTCTCTAAAGCACCAAGTGCTGTGTCGGAGAAGAACTTCTCCTTGAAAAGCTTCTTGAAAGCCTTCCAAGTCTGCCCCTCTGTACCAACCCTGGGGTCTATCTAGTACCAAGTGCGGGCAAGGTCCTGCATCTGACTGCCCGTTGCTTCTACCTGGAGCCTAGTTGGTATCTTCGCGAGACGAAAGATCTCCTCTATATGCTCGATCCAGTCGTCGGCATATAGGATACCTTCGATACCCTTGAAGTCTCGCGGTCGCATCTTCTAGAAGTCTTGAATGCCTTGAGTTCTCAGCTGGTACGGCTGTATCTGCCCTTCCTGTGGTTGGGCAGCCACCTTCTCTACTGCCACCATGGCTAGCTGATGGGCATTGTCAATGTCCTGCCTCATATCCTCCGTCTGGCGTCGCTGAGTCTCCATCATCTGCTGTATGAAGGCGAAGAACTGTGCTATATCAACTGTCCCCTGAGGCGGTAGTGGTAGCATCCCCTGAACTCCTGGGATAGTCCTCAGAACCGGTGGAGGAGTACCCCCAAAAGTTATAGACGGGCCCACCTGAGCTGGAACAAGAGGTACTGTGGTCCCAGGGTCCTGCTGAGTCGGGCAAGAAGTGGCAGACCTCTCAGCGGTATCCCTTAGGCCAGAGCATTGCGATCGTGTCTCCACCATCCTAACGACAGATCAAACAAGGAATCAATTACTGAGAAAGAAGCGATAAAATCAAAGAAGGACAGTTTGTTCTCAAAAGAAGACAATTAGCAGCAATAATTAGATAAGAATTTTCCTAATGTGATTGAGTACCTTAATTTATATCCTATATCCTACTGCAGGCTATAGTGATACTCTAGTTCGAGTACCACTACGAAATCACACTAGTTGCGACTTCGAGAGGACCTACATGGGCCACCACTAAAATGTGTCATGAACCGCACTCGGTATAAGGGCACGAGAAGTGGTTACGTCCAGCCTATGCCACAGTATCGACGGTAGAACGTTGTCCTAAGTCACCACATTTATCACAATCTAGAATATGCTCCGATAGGAGAACAATATAATAAGTAAACTCAATCACGACTAAGATGGAAAAGAAGATAAGATAATCTCAACAGAGAGAGAGACATAATTATAATAAGTCTCAGTGTGAACCATACCATAAATAATCTCAATACAATCACAATATCTCATAACTAGGTAATAATATAAGTCCAATCTAAACTCATGGCAAGTCCTCAGCGACTACTGGATCCTGCTGAGGGTCCAGGTCACCTGTGTCAACTAGGCCTGCTCTATAGTAAGTGTCGTAGCAATCCTTATCATCTGTAATATTTGAACAGGTCCAGTCAGGACAGAAACGAATACATATCTCTCACACAGATCATAACATGAAAGAAAATATGAAACAAGCTATAGAATAATATACATGAACTGCAGACAAAGAAATAGGACTGTAAAAGAGAACATGATATATGGAAATAGATATACATAATATAATAAGAGAACTGAACTAACTACGTGGTGTAGAGCACAATCTGGTTATGTAAACTGGCTTAGGTTATACATGACATAAATCTAGTTTGGAGTTGTACATGAAAAGGGTGTAGATCATATAACCAAATAAATACTCCCCCTGTCCCAATCAGTACACAAGGATCTGTCTAGGTTATGTTATTGCACATGAAAGTAGTGTGTCACATGGATAGCTAGTCCATGTGAACACTGGATTATACATGAAGGCTCACATGATCATGAGTGTACATAAATGTCACATGAGTATACATGAATAAATACGAATATAATGAGTAGATGATGCACATGATAAAGTACATGAGCACAATATACCTGATATATCTGAGGGGATAACATCGCATGAAGAGATCCATATACTACTAATCCGTGACAATATCGTGACAGCAACAAATAAACTAGTCTATAATAAGTAAATATGTCCAAGCAAGAATGAAACGGTCAGAGAATGTACTCGCCTGGCAATCCAAGCTGCTGATGAGGACGTGTGACTGAACTGGAGTATTGTAATCCTATTTAAAACAACCACAAGTCACAACAAGGTCTAAAATATCATAAGAAAAGCCTACAATGTAATTCTACATAATTGTAGGTCCTTCTAGGTCAAAGTCAACCCTTGGTCAACTCGGGTCAAACCAAGTCAACTCTGGTCAAACCTGGTCAACTAAAGGTCAACTAGTCCGTTTACTAATTTTTAGGTCAAGCACAAGTTTTCAAGTCATTCTAAATTCGTTTGAGTCGATTTGGATCAAGTTTGACCCAAAGTTGACTTTTGTCAACTTGGTCAACTTGTCGGTCGACTCGGTCATTCTAGGCTCCTTGGGTCAATCCTAATCTGACTCAATACTCCCTAGGTCACATTCACAAGCAGCCAATTACATATAGTTATATATACATTCATTCTAGGTGATATATCTACATATATATAATATATATATATATATATATATATATATATATATATATATATATATATACACACACACACACACACACACACATACACACATATACTTAACTTGTGAAGAGAGATTGTGTGTGTGTGTGTGTGAAGGAAAAGTTGCTGCTAGGGGGTACAATTCTGAGATTAAATAGTTACATATACCACTATATGAATATCTCATATATATATACACATATATACACAATCTATTTAAAGGAGACTTTATATACATATATAAATAACTTAATATATACACATATATGAAAAGGGAGAGAAAAATGTTGGGTTTACGAAGAGAAAAATGAACTCAGACCTGGGATTGATCTAGCACGACAAAACTAATCAAAATATACACATATACCTATATTTAAAACATATATATATATATATATATATATATATATATATATATATATATATATATATATTTTGTTATATACATAGGCAATTGGGATATATATACATATATGATGGAAATAATTGAAAATAAAATTAGGGACTAAAACCCACAAGTCCAGAATCTTAATACCTTAATATAAACTCAGAAATTATGAGTTAAATCTAAGCAATTTGAAATATCACAAAACAATCCAATAATATGTATATATCGAAACCCGAAAACCAACTTAATACCTAAATTGCAATATACACAATTATAATTTACGAAACTTGGCAAACACGAAGGTATCCATGTGTGTGACATGTTCGGGTACTCACGGGGTCGAACCCGTGTCCATATCGTGTCAACAGAGTGTGTATCGGAAAACCCGATACGCGTGTCAAATGAATCGGTGCGAGTTCGATTTCTCGCTCGATTTTGAACCGATTCTCGTGAAACTTCGCGTACACCTAGGCTAACATGTCGTCGACCTACTGGCCGAGTTAGCGTACGGCCAAGTGTCGTGTCCGACGCGCACGAAGCCCGTGTCCACGTGCAGCCTGTACGCGTGTGCACAGAACAGTATACTGCGTCGTGCACGCGGGACGACGAGTCTAGGGACTCGTGTGTCCCACCACACTTGTCATGGTCGTGTCCTAGGATAGGTTTGGTATAGGGCTACATGTAGGACACCCTGAATCGTATCCACGTGTCGATACGTGTTGGCACGAAGGCCGTGTCAGCGGCGGCTGTGCGCGTGCGCGCGTGCGCGTGTGGACCCGTGCGGTCACGATTACTCCCTCGATATGACACGAAGTCGGACGAGACTTAGGGACTGACATGTCAGTCGTTGACCCCATCTCTATGCCAAGTGGCATGCGGCCACGTGACCTGTGTCGCACGAAAACAGCGTGCCACAGCAGGACACACGCGCAGCCTACTCGTGCAGCATGTTCGTGTCCTGTTTGGACACGGATACGAGCCCGATTCGTGTTGAAAACTATGGGGTCGTGATCCTTATGTCTAGGGCTATCCAAAAACATAAATAGATTCGAAAAAATAATAAGTTTTGATCCATTGGGTAATTACGTCGAACACCTATTTTGTAACTCCGATACGTGTCCGATACGCACATCGAACGGACACGAAATTGAACGAAACTAAACCTACAGGTCGAGGGTACCTAGATGCATGCTATCATGAAGAAAAATCAGAGAAACATTGCTAGAATGTGGTTTACCTATTGAGAGTCCGAATCTCAATAAAAAGTGACTCCTCGAGCACTCCGACGATCGATTTCTTCCAAGCAAACGCCTCCAACTCCTTGCTAGCATAACGTAATTTGTTTGGCACGAATCGAACGTCGGATGAGAAATTTAGGGTTTTGAAGGGGAATGGAAACTAGGATTTTTCTTTTGATCTAATGGAGGCTATGGAATTCTTCACAAATGAAGAGGGGCTGCTGCTATGCTTGGTTGGCCATGTTAAGGGGGGTATTAGGGTTAGGTTAAGTCACGGGCCAAGCATTCCTAGGTTGCTACAAAGCCCAATAACAAAAGCTAAAAAGGCTTATAAATAATAGCTTAAAAATCACTAAACAAATCTAAAAAAATAGGTAAAAATTCTAAATTAATTCTAACAAGTCAATAATGAAACTAATCACATTACTAGGCTTCTAACATGGTTGACTAAGGTTATACCATCTAGGTCCTATCAATGCACCGATCAAAACACACAACAATCAATTTAATTTGCAATTAAATAAATAAATAAAAATGCACAAAGACTAAAATACCATTAATTAAAAAAAGTGAGTGTGACAATGACTGGTGGAGGACCCATACCAATCACCGAGATTTGTACATGTCCTATCACCATCTCAGGCCACAAATTTCTAATACCACTCCTTGTAATGCCACTTTCCAACTATGATATAGTCTTGGGAATGGACTGGCTGAGTGAGCAGCATGCCCTAATAGAGTGTCACCGAGGTAGTGTAATCTTTAGTCCACCTGGCGAACCCGAGTTCGAGGTTATTAGAGCACTAGAGAGCATGAGGAGCATCAGCTACTCATTCATCTCCGAGGAGACCAGACCACTATACTCCATTATAGCAGAATTCATAGACTTCTTCTCCGACAAACTTCTAGGATTGCCCTTTGACCGAGATGTGGAATTCTCTATCGCCCTAGTACTTGGCTCTTCACCTATCTCACAATGCTGCTATCGAGTAAATCCCAAGGAGTCCAAAGAGATGAAGGACCAGATCGACGAGCTCAAGGCTCAGGGATTTATCAGGAGTGGTGCTTCACCCTGGGGAGCACCATTCTTATTTGTATCCAAGAAGGATAGAACTGTCCGAATGTGCATAGACTACTAGGCTCGAAGCAATATCACTATCAAGAACCGATGCCTTTTGTCTTGGATCGACAATCTTTTCGATCAGCTGAACGAAGCAAAGGTATTTTCGAAGATAGACCTCAGATCTTATTAACACCAAGTCAAGGTAAGAGAAGAAGACATACCCAAAACGACATTCAACACCAAGTACGGATAATACGAATTTTTGGTCATGCCGTTTGTTCTTACCAATGCCCCTGCAGTTTTCATGAATCTCATGAATAAGATCTTCCAAAAATACTTAGATCAGTTTTTTGTTGTTGTTTTCATTGACGACATCCTGATCTATTCGAAGACCCCAAAAGAACACGAGGAACACTTACGGAGAGTTTTAGAGACTCTACGGCAAAAGAAGCTGTACGAAAAGCTATCTAAGTGTGAGTTCTTCTTGGACAAGGTAGACTTTCTAGGCCACGTTGTCACAGGAGGTGGCATCTTAGTGGATCCGAAGAAGATAGCGGCCATCAAAAATGGTCGACACCAGGTTCAGTTGCAAAAATCAGGAGCTTTTTGGGTTTAGCAGGCTGCTACAGGAAGATTGTGAAGGACTTCGCCAGAATAACTGAACCTATGACAAAGCTAACAAGGAAGAAGGAGGAGTTCGTCTGGACTAAGGCTTGCCAAGCATCGTTTGAGGAATTGAAGAAGAGCCTTACAACAGCACCGATCTTATCTACCTTCAGGCACCGGTGGATTTTCGATCTATAGTGATGCTTCCGGTAAGGGCTTGGGTTATTTTCTTCAACAGCACGGGAAAGTAATTACTTATGCATCTCGACAATTACGAACTCACGAGAAAAAATATACCACATATGACTTACAGCTTTCAGCAGTTATCTTCGACCTGAAGCTTTGGAAGCACTATCTGTATGAGAGAGTAGAGATATTTACAGACCATAAAAGTCTTAAATATGTCTTTACATAGATGGAGCTCAACATGCGCCAGAGGCGATGGTTGGAGCTTATGAAGGATTTTGATATCAACTTGCAATACCATCCAGAAAAGGCTAATATGGTCGCCGATGCACTTAGCCGATACTCGATGGCACTGTTCTTGACAACGGAGCAGTATCTACTCGAAGACATAAAGAAGCTTGGATTGGAGATTGTTTTGCCAGAGGAAGAAATAAAAAAGCTGGGATGGGAAGCGATTATACCAGGAATTGATGCACCAATGATGCATCTGCAAGTGCAGTCTAGTCTGATAGACAGAGTCAAGGAGACTCAGTTCCGTGACGAGGCAATTTGCAGACTAAGAGACCAAGTGTTAGCAGGAATACTTGATGACTTCTCGATAGCAGACAATGGAGCATTGAGGTGCGGTACGAGACTTTACGTGCCCACTGGCGCTTTGAGAGATGAACTGATACAAGAAGCGCATCGATCGCAGTATTCCATCCATCCATGAGCAAACAAGATGTATAGGGACAAACGAGCACAAGTATGGTGGTATGGAATGAAGAGAGACATGTCCAGATTCGTCTCCAGGTTCTTGATCTGCCAGCAGGTGAAAAAAGACAGACAAAGGCCAATAGGACTTCTACAGCCGCTTACCATTTTGGAGTGGAAATAGGAGCACATCATGATGGACTTTGTGTCGAGATTGCCTCATTTCCAAGGTGGAAAGGATGCCATTTGGGTTATTGTAGACAGACTGACTATGTCTGCTCACTTTATTCCCTTCAAGGTTGGTTTATCCACCGAGAAGTTAGCATCTTTATACATGCGACACATCTTCCGGATACATAGAGTTTCGATGAGCAACGTATCAGACCGGGACAGCTGATTTACTTCTCATTTGTTGAAGAGCTTACATGGTAGTTTGGGGACTCAACTGAAGTTTAGCATCGCTTATCACCCGTAGACTGACGGACAATCGAAGAGGACCATTCAAACGCTAGAAGACATATTGAGGTCTTGCATCTTAGATTTTGGTGGGTCTTGGGAAGTCCATTTGTACTTGGTAGAGTTCTCCTACAATAACAGCTACCAAGCCAGAATCGGTATGACGTTGTTCGAAGCATTATATGGATGCCTTTGCCACACTCTATTTACTTGGGACGACGTAGGATAAAGAGTCAAGCACGGACCGGAGATGATTATAGAGGCTACGGAAAAGGTAAAGATGATCAGAGACAGGCTCAGGAATGCCCAAAATCGTCAGAAGCATTGGCCGACAATAGTCGTCGACCATTGGAGTTTGAAGCAGAAGACAGTATATTTGTCAAGATCTCTCCCACCAGAGGAACTATCAAATTTGGAAGAGCTGGAAAGCTTAGTCCCAGATACATCGGCCCATTCGAAGTATTGAGCCGAGTTGGAGAAGTAGCGTAT
Organism: Iris pallida; assembly: GCA_029216955.1. Taxonomy (NCBI): domain Eukaryota; kingdom Viridiplantae; phylum Streptophyta; class Magnoliopsida; order Asparagales; family Iridaceae; genus Iris; species Iris pallida. Next base: position 8,549,587 of record JANAVB010031415.1, on the reverse strand, counting down.
CGAGTGACATTACCACCTAATCTTGAAGGCATGCATAACATCTTCAACGTTTTACAGCTGAGACGTTACATTCCAGATCTGAGCCATATTTTAGACCATTCGGAGTTGGAGATTGGTCCCAGTCTTACAGTACCAAAGCAGCCAGTGGGGATATTAGACCGCATGGAGAAGAAGATGAGGAACACTATGATTTTGCTAGTCAAAGAAGAGTGGCGTTACCACTCTCCAGGCGAGTCTACCTGGGAACGAGAGGTTGACATAAGGGAGAAATACCCCTACTTGTTTTGAGGTATGACCAAACCCTATCTCTACTTGTTTTAATTAATTTAGTTTTAAATTCCTATAAGGGTAATTTTAGAATAATATTAGTGTTAGTATTATTATTGTTATTATTATTATTATAATATTATTATATATTTTTAGTAGGTTAATTAAATCAAATTTTAGTTGAATTTTATTGTTGATTGTGGTTGCTAGTTTATTGTTGGACCTTGACCATTATCCCGAAGCCCAATGTTAAGCTCACCCTTTTTCAAAAAAAGAATAAAAACCAAACCCACACTCGTTCACCACTCCCCTACACCCGTTCAACCCCCCTCTATTCTTTTACACGTTCAACACTTTCCTTTAATTCCTACTCTCCACCACTCCACCCTTCCTTAAGTGAAAGAGAAAGAAGAAAAAACAAACAACACTCACCAGCCCACTCTCTGTCTCTTCTTTCCCCTCTTTCCCCAACTCCATAACCCCCGACCCCCTTGGGCCGACCGTAGCCGTAACCACCGTCGGCTGACCTCGGTAGCGCTTCGCACGCCTCCGTGCGCCTCCGTACGCCTTCGTGCGCATCCGCGCCGGACCTTCTTGCAGCAACCCTACGCGGCTGTTCTAGCCGTCGACCCCCGCAGACCCCCTTCCGGCCGCCTCTGTCTTCCCACAGCCGCGCACGCCTGATCTGCGATCGTCGGCACCGACCCACTGTTCCGTGTGCCCTCCGTATTGGACCGCGACCCTCGGCCCACACTGCCGCTGTTTCGAACGGCCGCCCGTGTTGCTGCCATGTTCGGAGCAGTGTTCCGAGACTCCACGAGGCACTGACGACACTCCGCGGAGTCGATCCAAGTCCGAGGCCACCCTTCGGATTCCGTCATATGATTATTTGGTATAAATCTCTATCAGAGTAGTCGTAGCATCTCGTAGCGTAGTCTGTGATGACTGATCTTGATCTCATTACGGGATTCGAACATTTTACGTTGCTTGCGTGGATACTTGGAACGATCCTTGGATCGTTGATTCGATTTGGTGCTCGGAACAGTGTTCTGTTAAATATTGGTTGTAGTCCGATTTCCGACTCAAGAAATTAATTATGTGAAGTTGGCTTGGCTTTAGGAAATTAATTTTGTGAAGTTTGCATGGCTTTGGGAATTAATTTTTTGAAGTTGTTAGAATGATTCAATTATGTAGTTTGGGTTCTATAGTCCAATTTCGGACTTAGGACTGTTTCGGTGAATTTTTGGGATTGATTAGAAATTGTGTTGGTTGGATTTGGCACTGTAGGCTTGTTATATAAATTGGTTATGTAGTTTTGATATATAATTTGGTACTGTAGTTTTTGTTATATAAATTAGTTCTATAGTTTACTTTTGTTAACATAAAGGTATGAGTTTTATATAATGTATATAAATATATATGATTGAAAAGAAAAATTATGTTTTAATTATACTCTTAATATTGTAACTCATTTAAAAATATATACGTATATATTATTGCTATTTTTGAAAACCTGGTCGTTACCATTCCAGAGGTACAAAATTTACATTTATTGGTTCATTTATGTTTGGCGTATTTGAGACGTTAGTGTATCCACCTTGGCGACGACCGAAATGGTCGAATGGTTTACCGAAACATAAATGCTACTGGGTTTTCCCGTACGTTGAGGCGTAAGCTATTAACAACATATAATTGTGTGACCAAGTATGAGACTCTACATGTCCCTACCTTGTGACTTTAGATTATTTTAGATTTTGTAGAACTGGTTACTTGGTGTTTTGTATTTTAGGTGCAGGGTGCTCGTGCCTTCTGACTGGACCGTTTTTCGGCCTTTAGAAGATCGCCACAGCATAGATTAGGGTCTTTATTATTCTTTATGTATTTTTCATTAATGTGTTGTAAGGACATAAGTCCATTTTTTTGCTTTCTTTCTCTGAGCCATGTATTCTGTAGCTTAGGATTAGCGTGGCTCTTTTTGTGTTTTATGTTGATAGTATCGCGCGCTAGCTTTATTTTTTAAATCGGAAATGTTTATTTTCTAAAAAGAAAATAAAGTTTTCTCATATTAATTAGAATGACTGGAAATTCAAGTTTTCTATATCAACAAACTTCACATTTTTATCATTAAAAAGGAAAAACATAGTTTTATATATATACAGTATAAAACACGAAGCTTTCCAAATAAATCGAGATGTCGACTTTTTCTAAGATAAATGCAATCAGATTTCTTTTATACAAGTTGACAAATAATATAAAGCTTGCGTTCGAGTTAATAAATCGTTAGTGTAATTATTAAAACCAAAAAATTGAATAAGACCAATATTAGATATTGCAACTAGAACACCGTAGAAATGGTTATGTTGGAACTATGATATCCTCTTAATTAAATGTAAGGTTTCAAGGACTAGACTGATATCCTCCTTCCCTCCATCATGCTTTTTACAAACTCAAGACAAGTACACTACTGGATTCTGGTTATTTTTCTTTCTTATAGCATATTAACACATTACATTACAGAGTTCTTCCCTATGAACTCAAATATTGACTCGGAAATTGGGGAGTAGTGTAGCACTTGTGACCAAACCCCCTAGAATTTTTATTGATAGCTGAAGCCACACTTGTACATGTGCCGAAGCCGGATCGTATGCTAGAATACAAATTGAATCTACCAGCCGGTCACAAGTGTCTACCTATTCAAATTATAATTGCTTTATTGCACGAAATATTTCAGTTGTTTTCCATGCATCAAAATATTTCAATTGCCTTGCATCAAATATTTTAATTGCTTAAAATATGCATCTTTCAACTATTGCTTAAAATGCTAGAGTTTGGGATAATGTACTTGTTCGTTCCTGACTAGAAACCCCATTTTTCACCATAGGCGAGTTTAAGGACGAAGAGCTATTCTTTAACAGCTATTATGATCCCGACTTGTACCCTGAGGAGTCACTGGCACCTACCTTGGAGATAGCCGCCCCGGAGGCACCTGAACCGGCTACTTAGTTAGCCTGTAGTTGTTGTGTTTATTTGCTTATCTTTTCCTTTTCAGAACAGTATTGATGTTGTAAATTTTTAGTTACAACTTAAGTTGTCTCCGCATTTTGTTTTTAGCTTCAGCTAAGACATTTGTGCATTTGATGTTTCAATAAAAAGTTTTTTTAATTCCCGCAAATTTAGATGTTGTGACTTTATGAGTTCTACTATTGATCAGACAGCTTACTATCGCGGTCTCACTATCACGTAGGCTAGGCATGATCGAACTTGACCCAAACATCTTGGGATCGGGTCGTGAAAGTTCTGTATCTAGACAATTACTTCTCCCATCTTGATATCGTAGTACTAAGCAATATGCTGGCACTTAACAGTCACTCTAGGATACTTACCCGTACATTGGCAATATAACCATATATCGGACCCTCTACCCACCTAGACACTATACACTTGTCAATGCTATCACACGAGTACCTTTATATAAATCATACAACTCTCAGGTTCATAATCATCCTTGTACTCTAATATACTGGTAAAAGCCTATATACTTACTGAAACTAAAATCCATATAAGTTTCTTCTCCTTTCTCTGTCATGAACACTTGTACTCTTATTCTCTCTAATACTCTCTTACATGCCTCATCCCAACTTTGTCCTGATACTCCTAACTGATACTATTATCCGTAGCAACACTCATTGACACTAATCTGATATGTTATATCTTGCATATGCTATTCATCTCAATATTGATACACTTGATTACTCGCAATCCCTAGCAACTCCTGGTGGCAGATACCAACTCACAATAATACCTGACACATGTACTAAATAACCCAGAATACCAACTTGGCACTATCCCACCTTACTGACATACTACTTCTACCTGTAATACTTAGACACTTACTATAATCTTGAAACTTCCACACTGTACTTCTTTTCACCCTTATATAATTCACACCTCACCTATTGTGCACAAAATTCTAGCACTACATTTCCTTCCTCCACCTATTACCTTCTAACATATCAAAAGCTTAAGACACTAGGTGGCATACTCTCTCTAGACACACATTCAATCCAACCTGCAGATTTATCTATAACCTATTATTCCTTATTATTCCCTATAAAATACAAATTCAGATTTTCTCTTCCCTACCAAACTTGCTCTTCCTTTCTGTATTTCACTCATCCTCTACATATTACGACAATTTCTAATGTTACTGCTATCAACTATGTCATGGACTCATCCTCCTTTACTGAATACTCTATAATCTCTTCCCAAGGCACAAATACCCCCTTCTGTCCATGATCACGGACCACACCCTTAACCATTCATGTATACTAATACCTGTCTATTATATAGGATATATTCCCATATTTTATGGCACTCTACTAGGCACTCACCTATTGATACACAACTTATAGCACCTCCATACATGAACACCTATAATCATCACAACCCACCCAAATACAGGTACCCTTCCATTATGCTGTGATATACTCAGCTGATACATCCAATATTTTCTATAAGAACAAACACCCTTTAGATTTCAGGTACCTAACTATATTATACTATCTAGTATGATGTACCATGACTGCTACCCCTTTATCCTACCAAATCCAAATCTTTAAGACACTCCACACTTACCTGATACATATTCCTACATGGACACACATATATAAAACATGCAAGATGACACTGATATCAACTCCTGGAATCACAACTGACTCTCTACTCTCCCTTCTACCATTTGTACTAGTACTAACTATACTGGCACTTACCATATAACTATTGCTATAAGGTACTGTAAGTCACATCTAGATTGATGCATATAGCTCACATGCCTATCCAGGAATCACTCACAGACTCACAAGCTATACTTCTAACAACCAACAATGGTACTCAAAGCTACCAAGCTACTACACCATCCAAGGAACCTAAAAAATAATTGGATGAAACTCTATAAGGAATTGGACTAGAGGAACTAAGGATGTCCCTATTCTTGAGTTGAGGAAGGTGACGAATATAATTTCTATTATAACAGAAATAGGATGTTATAGATGATATGTCAAGAACCATTTAAGATACAATCTGATAATCATATATGTCCATCTATAATCATATTACCCATAATTCTTTCCATGCCAGTAAGCATAGCTGCGATAAACGATAGAGTCTATGACTGAGGTATATACTTCTATAATCATGTTATCTAGAATTCTCACTACGCCAACCGGTATGGCTACGAAAAACTCTAAATTCCATAACTAATATAAGTATATCCAAAGTCAAGCTCTTTGTCTTCACCATGTTTACTAGTATAGCTGCGATAAACTCTAGACTCTATAACTAAGGCAGACATTTATCTTTCACACTGTCCTCATCAAATATGTTATCAGAATATACCTTAACTTAGTCTATCAAATTCATCTGATACAAAATCAAAGTCAACAACAAACTCCAAGAATGAAATTCAACAACGATCACCAAGAATGAAATTCAACAACGAACAAGAAAGAGTAGATGGAGACAAGTGGAAACAGACTTCGAGATAGAGTTTATAGTGAGATTCTCAAGGGTCGTCCCAGGAATCTCTCAAGGAATCCTAGTTGTGATTGAGTATCCTCTCATCCTTATACCTTATTTCCTATATCCTGTCGCAGGCTCGCAGTAGTACAACTAAGTCATTGCACTACCACAACATCACTCTAATAGTGAAGCCTAACCTGCATGGGCCACCACTAAAAACATGTCATGACCCCTACCCTATATAAGGGCAACAAGTGCGAGATAACGCCCTGCCTATGTCGCAGTATCGAGCGGCAGAACGATGTTTAGGTCTACTATCTAATCTAACACATCATATAAAATATGTACAAAACTTGTCGATAATATCTCAACTCCAAACGGAGGACAAATAATGAAAATATTCATACTCAATTACAATGACTATAAGGAAGAAATGTTACGAATAAGATATAAGGCATGATATTAAATATCCAGGAGAAATCTAACAAAATATAATACAAGACATATCCGTAATCTAATAGTCATCTATCTTAAATACAAGTCTCAAATAATAATATGCCAAGTATCATAAAGCTGGAGACAAATCTAGTACAAATCTAGTCTAACTGAGTCAATACTAGAGCCTCCTCAGCTGGAGCTAAGCCCTCTTAGATTGGTGTCTCTTGGTCTACGCCTACTACATCATGTGGGCTATAGTAGGTTGGGCAACCGTCATCTAAATCATCTAGAAAAACTTTCCAGTCAGGATTGGAGCGAAGTATTCCTCTAACAATAGTTCCAGTAAATGATAAAGATTATGTAACAATAAATAGAGAGAATATACAAGATAAAGTAATAAGTACATGAATGTAACAAGGCATGAAAGAACTGTAAATAACATAAGAGCATGAAACATTATGTACAATAATCAAGAATTAACTATCTATGTGAGGGAGCACTAGTTTCAACATGTGATCAGCTTAGAAACTTGTACAAGAATTTATGGCCCAGTTAATCATACGTACGGTGTATGATTAACACTCACAGAGAATAAGACATGCACAAGGAGGGTATGATCACATATATACACTACTATTCTACGCCCCTGATTGGTACAGTAGATTCAACCATGGTACGTTACGACGCGGGATTCTCTGAGAATGGTCGTGAGCCTTTGCAAGAATCAGTGCTATACAATGCACAAGAACAACAACAGGACTTGCACAGGATATACCAAGACATACAAGGAATAACATCTCAATGGGATCCAGGAAATACTAACCCGTGTAACCAATGTTTCATAAGATCAAGGATATCTATACTAAATACAGAAAACAAAGAAGATATCATAAACAGAAAATTATTAGAGAATATACTCGCCTGACATCCGGTGTGAAGAATCAATAGTATCCAATAAGGTGCCTTGAAGACCTAAATATGGAATATCAATCTCAATTCGTGTTTTGGAATCATAAACATGCTATACTAGCTCAATACCATGTCTTTAGGTTATTTCTAGGTCAACTAAGTCAATACCTTGCTAACTTTGTCAAACTAAGTCATACCTAGTTTTTAGGTCCATACCTTGCCATACCAAGGAATTCTAGTCTATACTAGGACATACCCTTTGTATCTACCTATCTAGTATACCCACAGGCTCTATGATGCAATATCCTAACATTCAATCCAATACCTTATTGTTATCTAGCCTCTATTATGATACCCAATACTTATGCATTGCTTATACCTTAACCTAACTCAATCCTTAACCTTTACTTACCCCATCTCATAGGTAAAACTAATTACCTATACTCCTACTGCCTAATACCTTAGTACAAGGTAAACCCAATACTTAATTTATCCATCACTCAATATCCTAAAGCCTAACCTATGAGTTCACTTTGACATTACCTACACGCCCCTTTACCAGGTCACTCTAGGTATTAGGATACTAACACAAACACTCACACAAACACTCACTCTCACACACACACAAGCACTCTCACACGCAGTTGCCTATTGTGCAGCTAATGGGACTATTGTCCCGGCCCCCAACCATAGTAGTACCTACTTCTGTATCAAACCTTCTCTTTTGCTGCTATTCATATCAGTGCCTACTATCCATCTTCCATTTACTGATGCACATCTCCTCATAGATTTTCTATTCATGTACAAGCTTTATTTTCCCTCTTCCTTGCTGTCTTAGTACAACAGGGCAGCTTGTTGTTGTTGCTGCTGCTATTACTCTCTCTACACAGGGGCTGTGTGCACCTACTATTCCCCTCCTCTTCTCTGCTGTAACTAACAGTCTTTGGACTGTTGCTACCCTCTCTTCCATTCACTATCTATCCCTCTAACATACATATAATCACACAACCTACTCTCTAATACCATGCTGCCTACATGTTCATGGAACCCTGCACAAATAGCAACCTATTGCTGCTACACGGTCCTGTGCATACTAGGACACAGGTGCCCCCTTACCTATACTGACCTGCGACAGCCCCTTGCACAGGTCCCTATTTTCTCCTACAACCTATCGCCTAGAGCAGCAGGAACCCCAACTGCAGTTGTAAGTACACAGCAGTGCACTTGCTACTATTACTACGGCCTGTGCACCAAGTGCATAGGTGCACAAGTAGCTCCCCTGCTATTAGCTACTGCCTATACAGAGATGTGCATTACCGGTTTCAAATAGTATATCCTGCTTCTATGCCTTGACACGGTACAGTTTATTACAAGCAGGTCCCTAAGCCACTATTAACAACCCCACATTACTGCACTCCCTGCTGAGTTCATAGCAGCAGATGCTGCCTCTCTGTTCAGTGCCAATATGTACAAGTGTGCTCCTGTGCTGCCACAGAACTTCCCTCTCCTCACCCCTCTATCAATCTACTAGCTAGCTAAATATCAACCCATTTAGTTACTATCTATCTATCCTAATGTGTAATGCCTCTGTCCCAAACTTTGTAGGACCAGAAATACGATACATGCCAGCAACACTTCACCAATGTGCCAAACCTCATAATGAGCCCATTAGCGAAATGCTTTAGCTGTAAATCATGATAACGACCCAGAATAATATTACAAGTAATAGGTATATAGTTAATCTCATCCACACAGATAAATAGTCCAAGATGTAACTAAGTCTAATATGATAAATATAGCAAATATCCAGCAGGTAATAAAAATAATAATTGTACGGGAAAGACATCCCAAAACCACAGTAAAAGAAAATAAAGTAATCATCAACTACATGTCTGCTGAAATAAAAGGAAATAAAATAGCAAGTCAAAATAGAGAGACATGTCTCAAGAGAAGTCCTCGGGCACTATCTTGTCCTCCTGCGAACGTACATCACCTGTCTCGAATCCAGAACCGTAAATCTTCGGGTAGTCCTCCTCTCTAACTAAGTCTAGAGAGATCACTAGGTTCTCAGGGGATTTGTAGCTCCCCTTCCCGAAAATTCTTGAAATATTTTTTTATTATTTATTTGAATTAAATGGTGATTTTTAGAATCTTTGTAAATAATTATTTAGTTAATTTTTACGGTGAATGAGTTTAGCCAGGGTTGAGTTTTGAAGTACAAGGTGATTACAAATCGTGGCACGGATAGTGCAACGACGTGCTTTGACTAGTGTATTAGCCCTGGTAGGGAAGGTCGAGCCTTAGTGATATCCTAACTAGGAAAACCAGGCCAAGTTGCGACTTAACCCTTACCGATGATTTTATTTATTATTTAATTATAGTACTGAGTTTTAGGGAACCCGGTTGTACTAAACCTGTCCAGATTGGGCCCAAGTCAAATCCAAGCCAATATAGGTATGTAGTGGGACCAAATACGGCCTTGTAGACATGTTCGATAAATGCAAATATTTTGTATATATTAGGAATTGGCAATTATTTTCTAAATAACTGTTATAGGAAGAATATAGGTATTATTAATATTAAATAGCGTTTAGAATATTGTACGAATTTCTGGAGCCAAATAAATGGGGGGAGGGGTTGATGAGTTCACCGCAATATATTTGGTTTAATTTCAGTGTTATTAGGATTATTATTATTATTAATATTGTTGATATTATTATTAACCAATAGTATTTTACTATTATTGGTTATGATTATTGTCAAATAAATATTATAGTATGTATTCATATTTATGTAGGTAGGCCCTACACTAGGTGGTAAAAAGTATTGAAGTTTATTTGGATTTTATGTAGATTATCAAATATAATAAATATATATGTATGTATGTATATGTATATTATATATATATATATATATATATATATAAAAATAATATATGTATGGATGTGTATGTATATATAAATATATTATATGGTGTGTATGGTACGTATGTATAATATATATGTATATGTGTGTAAACGTATATATACGTATATATGTAGATGGGTACTTACATGTATATAGATATATATAGTATAATGGTAAAAAATAGAAAAGAATTAAATTAAATCAATAAAGGAATGGGCAATTGATCCCAGGCCCAAACCTTAGGCCCGAGCCACCACAGGAAAGCCAGCCTGGCCCAATCCCCATACCGAGCCTCCCCTACAGCTCCCCACAAGGAATTTCCTCAACAGCAGCAAGGCTCGGGCCCAACCGAGAGGAAACCGCACGTTATATACATGTATAACGACGAGACCGAGAGAAAGAGTTTTTCCTTGATAAATAAGAAAACCCTTAAAACCCTAATGCAAGCCCCCACCCCCGACGACCAGGCATCGCCATGCGCGCCTGCCCAGCACCGATGGCCGGCCAGAGCGCCGCTAGGGCCGGCCGTGCGTCGACAGTACAGGCGACAGCAACAGCAAGCCGCAGCAGAGGTGCCACTTCGTCGCGGGAGTTCTTCGCGCACGATGGATCGTTTCTCGAACCGATTCCTCTGGTACGTACCCAAACTATGCGACTTCGCATCCCTGTAATTAGTTTCAGGAAGAACATAGTTGAAACTAGGGATATTTCGACCCACAGATCGACTAAATTCTGTTCGAAAACAGGGAGTAGGATCGTCCAAACCTCATACTTGGAAGGCCAATTTCTGTCAAATCCTTAATCTATTTTGAAAACCAATTGATCAATATCAAAGACAATATATAGGGGATCAGAAACTATTTCGTAGTTTTGAATTTCATAAACTGTGTATAGATTTATCTATTCTTGAAAATCAGGAAAAACTAAGTTGTAAATCAATAAAATTCAATAAAACGCTCCGATACCACGTACGTCCCGCCAAACCGGACGACTTGGTCGTGAACCGCAAGCATCGAAAGGTGCGTAATGGCTTCGTGGACGTGTGGGCTTTGACATAATTCAAATTGGTCGTGTGTGCGCGACGATTTTGATGCGTATCCGTCAAAATTTACCGTATCGACCTCCATGCAAATTTCCTAATTACTTTGTGCACGTTCATCAGATCACGACGAAACTTGTGCCATCAGGACCGTATTATTTTTCTGGTCCTGTATGCCAAGTTTGGTCCGATTCTGAGACAGTTGATCGGATCGCCGTTTTGCGGGCCCCCACGGTCTGACTCAACAGGTAATTTTGTGCACGGTCTGCCGGAATCCAACTTTGGACATACGGTTGGGTTCGTATCAGAAAACCGGACCTGCTGACAAGTAGTTTGACAACTTTAGAGACCATTGACTCTGGCACGCTTTTCGGTGCAAAGCGGGTCCAACGGCGGATACCGTTTTTGCCCAAAATTATTGTTTTGTCTTTTTGTCCAGAATTGGACTTAAGGACAGGAAATCCTAGCTAATTTGACTATTTTGAGACTGTTGGAATTGTCTGTTTCACCTTTCGGAAACATTTGTGATGATTTGGACTTATTGGCATATCAGTTGACAGTTTATTGATGGTTTTTCGAGCTACCACCAGGCAAGTATACCTTGCCTTTCTCTACAGTTTTATTTACATGCATTGTATTTCATTTTTCAGTTTTGATTGTTTATGTACATGTGCTTTTCGTATTATATTCTTTTGAGTTGTCTTCATTGCATATAGCCGTGTTCATGTTTGATCCTGTGGTTCACACTTGGAGTTTCTCGTCAGTACTTTGCTTGAGTCGTGTCATAGAACGAGTACGTGTAATTGAACTGCTAAATCCTTAATATTGTTTCCTTGGCACCAGAGAGTCCACATTCGGGATGAGGGTGTTTTTCTTGATCTAGTTGCATTCGTGAGTCCACACTCGGGACGAGGATGTCGATTATTTGCGCCAGAGAGTCCACACTCGGGACGAGGGTGTTGACTTGATTTGCATCAGAGAGTCCACACTCGGGACGATGGTATTTACATTAGAGAGTCCACACTCAGGACGAGGATGTTATACTTGCACCAGAGAGTCCACACTCGGGACGAGGGTGCCTTGCCGTGAACTAACCAGAGAGTCCACACTTGGGACGAGGGTTAGTACTAACCAGAGAGTCCACACTCGGGACGAGGGTTAGTGATTAGTTCAAACCCATGAGTCCACACTCGGGATGAGGGTTTGGTTCTTCATTGATCTCGTGTTATCGTTCATCCGGCAGTTCATTTATACGTAGTTGTTCTAGTGTTCGTGTGTTCGTGTTCGTCTTCGTCATCATTTGTCGTGTTCCTATTTTTTTGTTTATTTTCTTGCGCTTGATAAAACTGTTAGATAGGCATGTATATTATGTATCTTGCTATGTCCTCTGAGGACCTGATGATCTCTTCAGGTTTAGCGATTGTATGGAGTTAGCTAGTGGTTCTGGATGACAGATGTGATGATGCGCTTGCGGGATTCATGTATCGTTATCGTGTTTATTATCCGCTCGTGCTTTCATACCTTATCATGAGATATCATGTTTTTGATTCAGTTTTAGTCTCTTGTTATTTCCTTTAGAGTCTTATCGAACATTTATGCTAGTAGGCTGCAGACCACGACCCATACTTGTTCATTCATGTTTCGTACACTTATTATGGATTTGAGATATAGATTTATTTGCCATGATTTGGCAGTATACCATAGCCTTGACAGCGTTTATGTATCCGAGTCGGGCTGGAGTCTGCTCGATACGTAGCTGGCTTGCTCACGTACTCGCGTCCGAAAAGCGGGTGCGGGTCGTGACAAGTCCTCCTCTCTAACTAAGTCTAGAGTGATCACCAGGTTATCAGGGGACTAGCAAGATACATATAAATATGCCAAAATGTAAAAGTAGAACATATGCTGAGAAGTAAGAAATATCAAAGGAAAATCAACTAAGGCATAATGGACTAAGATTCCAAGATCTAAGACACAAGGAACCTAAGATACTGGCATGCCACACTGGTGGTGGCTAACTGGTCAAATCTATAGACTGTAGTCAAGGCAAGCACTCCCAATCGAGATAGTAGCCATTCCTAGTATCAAGGTCGAATAATCCTATAGATCGTACTCAAGGTATGCACTCACAATCTATAGAATGTCACAAGTCAAGTCCTATTCAAGTCAAGTCAAGTCAAGAAAACAAGGTGTAGGACCTGACGACTTTTTTAAGGGACACATATGAAACTAAAGCAATATAACAAATAAGGAACTCATAACAGAAGACGAAATATGCATAAACTAGAAATATGTAAAAGTAAAAACTATAAAAAAGATAAGTGAAACTATACATGGGATAAAGCAATCATGAACATGAGAAAAGAACAAGAGAGAAGTAATGAACATGCATAATTATATACTATACAAGATGGCAAGCTATACTTGCCTGGTGGAAGCACGTAGAACCAACAATATCCAATCACTCAGTGAGCCACAAAAGTCAAACTCCCGCAAATATCTCAAAAGCTGAAACCGACATCATCAATGTGTTTGGAATAAGAAAAATGTCTATGTTTGACTATCCATGTCCAATTCTAGTTATAAGGACAAAATGGTAATTTTGGATCAAAATAATGTTCGTCATTGGACCCGCTTTATACCCAAAAACGTGTCAGAATTTATGGTCTAAAGTCAAAAATTATATACCTATAAGTCCAATTTTTTTCTACGAACTCAATGATATATCCATATTTGGATTTTGATGAGCCGCGCACAAAATTACCCATTGAGTCGGATTGCAGGCTAAAATAGCGTTCCGGTCAACCTTCTCAGAATCGGTCCAAACTTGGATCACAGGATCAGAAAAATAATACGAGTCTAGTGGTATAAGTTTTGTTGCGATATGACGAAGGTGCACAAAGTAATTGAAGATTTTGCAAAAGGGCCAATACGATGTACCTCGACCAATATGCCTCAAATTCGTTGCACACATGTAACAATTTGAGTTCCGTCAAAGTCCACACGTCCACAACATCAATACGAACCTTTCGATGCTTACGGGTAGCGACGAAGTCACCCGGTTTGTCGAAACAGATCCTGTATCGGGAAATTTAAGTTTTAAAAATAGATTTTCATGGTTTTTTTTATTTTTAAATCAATTTTTCTAGGTGTATAATAAATGAATCAGAATCTATAAACAACGTTTAGAAGCCATATTGGTTGTCGTTAAACTTATTCAGGTAGTTTTCTAAATTAATCAATGTATCGATGAATATTCGCCTTCCAAAATAGCTCCCTGGAATCGAAACTTTATTCGATTCGAGACAGTTTTTCATCAACTTTGGGTCGATTTTTAACTCGATTTTGATTTAATGTAATTCGAAACTATCCAATGGGGTTGAAGAGGTATATGTTAGGTACATACCAGAAAAAATGGCTAAAAAATGGTCGTTCATGACGTGTTCCATGTATCTCAACTAACGAGGTACATATTAGATCCTAGTCACATTTCAGACCATTCTGAGATTACTGTGGGATCGAGCCTATCCTACGCATCCCATAGAGATTTGCATCGTCGAGAGAAAGGCTTACGGGCCAGACCATTCCTTTAGTTAGTGTCGTGTGGAGGTATCATGTACCAAGCGAGTCGACTTGGAGCGCTACGATGCAATTAGGGAGCATTTTCCTCATATCTTTATGGATTAGGTATGTTTCTTTAATTAGTCATTAGTGATTTATGTATATTAGTGTGTGCTTAATTTCGAGGACAAAATTTTATAAGGTGGAGAGGTTGTAAGACCTCTGAATTTTTGACATATTATATATATTTTTATATATTGTTGGAATTATATATTGGTTATTATATATTTTCTCATATTTATTCATGATCATAAAATACACTCTTCCGTAGCTTTGATTTTTGGAGCATAAGAAATGTCAAACTCTAGAAACTTCTTTCATAAGTTTTCACCTAGACAAGTTTATCTTCGATTTGGTATATCATGTCCCACTAAAATAGTTTTCTTGTATTCTATTTTCTTCGCACAACTTCAGGGTCAATTTAAGAAGTTATCTACCGCGAGATTTGTCGTAACTTCTAACTTAAATTTCGGACTCGACATCGATCCAACCTAAACGACCCAATATATGGTTTCGACTATTTTTGAGCCTACTACACACTTGTCTTGGTGTCCCCTCAATCGAGGCCCCATGTGCTATTTAAATTCAAATGGCACATAAGATCCCTTATATGAATTTTTAAGCCTATTTTCCAATCTGGTAATTTTTCTTGAGCCTAAACTTGTCTAACAAGTTGTAGATAACTTGTCAGGGTAAACTCAATCAATGGACCTATCTAGAATTTTATTTCACATTTTTGGAGACTTTAATTGGGTCAAACCTGTTAGGGAAACTCAATTAATGCAAGGTTCTATATTTGAAAACTTGTATATCATTGTGCCAATCCCCCTTGTATTTGGTTTCCATAATCCATCAAAACCCACCCATACCTGCAGAAGAACAGCCCATGACCGACCCCTATCAATACCCTATGTAAATACCATCTTATCCTAACCAAAAATACCCCAAACAAAACCATAACATTATCTCTACTGCTGCCGCTGTTGTCCTTTCTTGCGCTGTTGTTTGGCGCACTTGCCAACCACCTCCAGCCCAACCACCTCATCATCGATGTGCCCAAGACCCCCCCTCCACCTTTCCAAGGCTGGCCATCACTGGAAACCACTCATATAGGTCACAACATCCCTTACAAGACACCCTCGATTTGTTGTCCAAAAATACAACAGGTATGTCCATCTTGCGAATGCGTTTTCTCCACTTCTATGCATCAAAACTTTATAGAACCAAAAATACTGGGTTTCCCTATGTCTACTACCTTTATATAAAATTTTATACCGAAATTCTTTTATATTTTCCGGGCACATGTTTTACCAAAATATGTTCAGAATTAAGACTGTTTAATGCGTGACAATTTTGAACCATATAACTTCAGTTTTACCATTTATGTCATATTAAAAATGATCATATTTCGATTACTACAATTCTCATTCAATGAGTTTCTTATAATTTTGCTGTTTTAATGCTTGAATCATTCAATCTTTGAAGGACAAAATTTGCCGTAAAATAAACTATCAACATTACCATCTTATGAGTCCCAAATAATCTTTTGTGCATCCAATGCTCCATATTATCAACCCTCGACTCATGGTCATGAATATTGGATAATTTAAATAATTATTTATCATTTATTTAGAATATAGCTATTTTATTTATGGTTAAACAAATCCTAATTACGTTGATTTATCAATGCGGATACTAGTTTGATCATGAGATGATTCCTAAATGGTTTTTATGCAACAATAATAATTATATAAAATATATTTCTAGAATTATAGATATTATTTCAAAATTAATATTGAATATTTTCTATCTATATTTGTGGAATTTTGTTAGCCCTAGTAGGAGTATTATGACTAGTATGTATTATAACTAGTATATAGTTAGATAATTGTATGTATATATATATATATATAATTTATATTTATATATATACATATATATATATAAAATTATATATATAGTAATAATGTTATGTATGGTTATTAATATATTATAGGAGTTAGTGAGACCGTGACTACGGAGGGTGACGTCGGATCGATACTTTATTCCTTTGCTGCAAATCCAGGCAAGATACATTACTACCTCTCTGTACTATTTAAATACATGGTTGTTTTCGTGCATAGGAAAAGATGTGTTAGTGGTGTACGTTCAAGTGTGACTTGGGTGCTATCGATGGTATCATCGATATGATAGTCGTGTGTGACCTACAGATTAGAAGACTATCCCGATTAGAAGTATTATTTCTTATGACTTATATGACTGGACACATCTCATGACACAGCACTTGAGTGAGTTTACATTGTGTTGGCATGAGCCTACGTTTTTGGCTAGCTACCAATATGGGTGGATTATGTGACGGTTCATATATAATTAGAGTGAGTCTAGATAGTGACTTGGATCGTGATGTAGAATGCCAGAGTCGTGGATGTGATTCAAGCAGAACATGGAGGAGGAGACTATTAGTAGACGTAAGGGACATACACTTGCATATCATCCTTAGTGTGCTATGTTATAGTCTATACTAGTGGATATATCTGACAGCTTCCACGGACTAGTATATAGTTCGGTCGAGGAAGTATGCTAGTATATGTTCCAGCATTAGTTGACGCTAATGCTACACCCTTTGTCACCCCCAGTTTTCAAGAATAGGGGTATTTTGGTCATTTTCCACTTTAGAATAATTTTAGAATAATTTTATTATTTATGATATTGTTTGGGGTTATTTGAGTCGGGTTCAAATTTCAATTCAATTCGACTTATATCGGGGACCCGGGATAGTTTTTACTATAGTGGGACCCACTCATTAGTTAGACATGGCCCACATGACAATATTTAAGTTGGTATGGTTAGACTAAATATTTATGATTAGGTTGGTTTAATTAGAGACTCAAACTAGACTAAATTAGCCTCAAACTAAAACCCTATTTAAATTAAATCAATAGGAGTCATGGGGGGGTATTTTAGACTTTAGAAAATAGGGACACCTTGCATTTTTGGGCCGGCCACTAGAGGGGATAGGGATGAGCATTTATCATTTGTTATTATCCACAAATATTTTCTCTCTTGTTCTTCCCCAAATTAAAGAGGAACCTCCATTGATTTTATCTCCAAATTAATCCTTTCTTCTGTTGGCCCATTGGTCATGGTCAAACCTGATTTTAATAATTGATCAAACTCTGTCTCGATATAAATGCAAGCCAATTCAGATATTTACCAACGACGTTTTGGACACTGCTCAACGATGGATATCTACTCTGTTCAAGACCGAAGTTGTTTGCCACTCAGAATGTATTTCCTTCAAAGCAATGTAATTTTTCATTTTATTGAGTCTAGGAATATTTTACACCAAGTCGTACTGGCAAATACGCTATCCTAAAATCGTTTTTAAAAACTGACCTATCTTTTTAAAATGACCTATATTTTTGAAAAACATCTATTTTACAAAAAGCTTCTGAAGGACTTTTCAAAAAGCCAAAATTATTTTTCTCAAAATCAACTGACCAAATCCTGACAGAACTCGGCCAGAGTTCGGCCAAGTTGAACGTTATGTGAACGTTTGATTTTAAACTTGGTCTTCCTTCAGTTGCGGTTTGTTACAAAGAGTTCTGTCCGAATTCTGCCCGAATTCTATCAGAGTTCTGTCTTTGGAAAAACTATAAATAGAGAAGGATTTCGATCATTTCAAATAACCAATTCACTTTCAATCTCTTCTCTTCTAAAGCTTATTTCTTCCAAAGAGTTCTAAAAAGCTTCATTTTAAATCCCAAGCCAGTTACAATCCTCTAGTCGATTTGCCAGTACGGTGCGGTCTAGAAGTTTCAGAGCGATTGTAATCAGAGGCTTGATTGAAGATACAACTCTTCACAATTGAAGTTAGTTGAGTTCTTCGTATCAAAGCTCGCGTCTGTAGAAGTTGCAAGGACTTCGTATGAAAACTTGCAGGATTTTCCAATAGTGGATTCAATTGGAAGCTAGAGTTCTTCCGACTGGACTAGTCCTCACAAGAAGGAAACTAGTATAAATCTCGGTATTTGTGTTTGCCTTCTAATCACTTTTTTATTACTGTTATTTATTTTGTGATTATTATTAGACATTGCTAATTCATAAAAAGGTTGTCAGAACTTGGACGTGAGACCATCTCTTAATCTACAAGTTGAGGAGGAGGCAAGTATACCTTGCCAACTTGTATTGTATTTTTATGTATACTCATTTTTTTATTCCTATCCATACATTTGTTACTATATCCATGATACTCACTAACACATATTGCTTGCACATGATTATGTGCATAAACTAGCTGCTTTACATCCTGTCATTATTTTATTTATTCTTCTACATTAGTATCTATTCTTCTACGTTATTTGTGATTTTACTTGTTATTTTGAATTTTCCTTAAGCATGACTCGACTTGATCCCCGTATTACTTGACTTGACTTGATTCCATAGTTCCTAGGCTAGAATATTGGTTTTATGTGTTGGTTATTGTGATAAAATCTTTAATCGTTAGCGTCTCCAGCTGCAAAAGAGATTTGTTTACTTGGCCATCGGTCGCTAGCTTCTAACCAGGTTGTGATAGATACCTGTGATATGATTGTTAATGTCTCACTGGACTGTAATTACTATTACCAATAGCCACGACTAATACCGTTGTTCTCATGGCATGCCACACTCTTAGATGTAGTATTCCTTTATATTTATTTTATTGTGTATTCTTTGAATGTTTTTAATTGTTATATTTGGCATGTATATTATGTATCTTGCTACGTCCCTTCTGAAGACTTGGTGATCTCTCCAGGTTATTGCTAAGCTCGTATAATAGATGGATGTTATGATTACATCTGTAGGATCCAGGTATTGCTAGTGACATTAATTTATTATTCTTTCGTACCTTATATTCCTTATCATGATACATTCTGCTTGTTGGTCTAATTTTGATGGACTAATGTTATTCATTCAAGTCTGCTCGAACATATATGCTAATGGACTGCAGACCATGACACATATTTTTTATTTTTATATATTCTTTATGTGGATGAAGATAGTCCGACTGGCTATATTAGATAAGATATCATATTATGGATAGTGTATACTTATGTGAGTTGGGCTGGAGTCCGCTTCATACGTAGCTGGCATGCTTACGTATCACACTCTTATGTATTTGAGACTGGAGCATGATAATATTACACTATTTATTCTTCTTATTACGTCTCCATGCGAAGACCTACTTGTTTATGATATGTTTTGTATTAGTGGTGTTTCAACTAAAAGCCACAAAAGTTTTCTCTTCACTAAGAATCTAATCCAACCTGGATTGCTTATTTACATTTGGGTAAATAAGTTTTTTATTGACATTCTTTAATAGAATATGGTCAAATATCGTCGCACTATATTATTTTAATGGCCATTGAATATGCAAAAAAATTAATGATTATTTTATTCATATTCCATAGCTCGTCTAAGCATGAATACTTGACAATTATTTTATAATTGTTGGCTATAGGATTTTATGTGCACTTATCTCTTTTAGGACAATTCCATAATCTAAAATAATGTCATGAGTTAGACAATTTAAGATAGAGAAAAAATTTAGGGATGGCAAGATTCTCCTTTTCTAGTAGAGAGAATCCTTTCAACCTAATGGTCTAGCATGATTCAGGTCAAGGGCAGATAATTGGATAGCCGTTGGTGTACTTCATCGTACTTTAGGTACGTACCTTATCGTACTTCAGGTATGATACAATATCATTTAGGGACAGCACCGCATCATCCTTGTGTTAGGTATGTGTGATATAGTCACCTTCGCTAGATTAGAGAAATCATCTAACATATTTTATATTAACATATGAAGATCTAGGAATCTTCGTATTTTATCATTACACTGTGCTGTAAGGGGAGCTAGTAGACAAATGACCTACTAAAGCATATTTAAGTACATATTTTACCCCTAGTTAATTTAAGTATGATTCTATCTTATACAAATGTTAGTCTATTCTTATTCACTACATCAAAATTATTTAAATAAAGACCAAAAACAAAAAAGGAAAAAGTTAAAAAAGAAGTAATTAAAAACAACCAAAAGCCTTTCCATTTGTTGAGTTAGAGATATAGAGAATTGTTTAACTTGATATATGGATAACATTCTATGTTTTGTGTTATTATTATGATTGCGTGTTAGTATGTGTTATTTTGATTGTGTTGTAAATATTACTACTCATGTGTTGTGTTATCCTTTATAAAAGTTTGCGTTTAGAAGGTTTGTCTAAAACTAGGGAAAAAATACCAACTTAGCAACGGACTATAGAGGACTTACCAACAGAAAGTCAACAGAGAGGTGACGGGCCAGCAACAAAAGTTTAGAAATTTTTGTTTAGTGACCATCTAGCGACGGACGATAATGGTTCATCGACTGGGAAACTTTGCCAATGTCGTCGCTATTACGAGAAATTATGTATCAGATACACAAATTTATCCTAACGTTGCCAATGTTGTAACTAAGTCAGTCATTATCATAGCAATGAATAATGTAGTTAATATTCTGACGTTGGTTTACCATTGCTATGTATGTCGCTGCAATTTCGAATGCGTGATGTCTTAGAGACAGATTTTCGGTCAGTGGCGTTTAACTTGTCGACATAACTTTTACGTTGGTATTCCTTCACTATATAATGTTAGCGACAAAATTCTTAAACATATAGACAAAAAAATTCTCACTATTTTGATATTTTATCGTAAAACAAATAGTTAGAGGCTTTAAATTTTAGTTACTAGAAGAAATCCAAACATTTTTTGATTCTAAGGATTGTTTGTATACTAATCTTCTACTTGACCTATATTGTCCCTAACATATATATACGCAATCAATATATCATCAAAACTTCTCGACGAGTATCAATGTAAGTGGTTTCCAATAAAGTATCATAATATCAAGTTTTGTACAATAAAAAACTAATCCATTAAAATTTAATCATTTATAGAAGAAAAAAATAAACGAATAAAGAATTAAAGAATTTTTTGCAAAAAAAAGTAAGTAGATGAACCTGAAAGGAGGAGGAGGTCGATCTGCAACGAGGAGGAGAAAGGGATCGGAGGAGAAGGCGACGGGCTTGGGGGATCATCGAAGGGGGGGTGTAAGCCTCCTAGATTATTAGGCTTCTTCTAAATTTTTTTTAAATGAATTATTTTCCATAAATAATTTAATATAATTAGTTTTGATCATTAAATGTACCTTTCCGTGACTTTAATTTTTGGAGCACTAGGGATGTCAATCTCTCGAAACTTCTTCATGAGTTTTGAAGTAGACAAGATTATCTTCATTTTGAAATATCATGTCCTGTTCAAACTTGTTTTCTTGTATTCTATTTATATGTACAATCTTCTGGTCAATTTAGGTAATTTGATCACCTACCAAAAAACTTGACCTAACTTTCAGTTTAATTTCGGGGCTCGACGTTGATCCAACCTAATTGACCCAATATATAATTTTCTACTATTTTGAACCTACTACATACATGCTACTTGTGTGACATCCAATTGAACTTACTACCAAAATAAATCACATTAGCGACGCCATAGGCCATCGCTAAACCGGAATAAAATGTCGCTGATTTCGTTTGGCGACGAAATCCACATGTCATGTATTAACTGGTCACTAACACAGAATACGTCATTGTTCGTCGCTATGGTGACATTTATTTGTGATGCCCTGACGTCACTACCTTTTGAGTGGATAGCGACGTTTGCCTATGAGGCATTGCTAATTAGCGACATAGATATTCGTTGCTAATTGTCGCTGACAGTTTAGCGTTTAGCGACATATTATGTGATATTTAGTGACGTACTATCTGACATTTTGGGTTTGCTATGTAACGATACTAGCGACTTTTGGCGACCATTAGCGACGTCTCCGACATAGGCTAGCGACGTTTTGAAACATGAATAGTGACGTCCTTTGGGACGTTAGTAAACTACTTGCTGACATGTCGAGTTTGCCATGTCAACAACTTAGCGACGTCTAGTGACTATCTGGGATGTTTGCTTTTCAGGTTAGCGACTATCTGTGTCAGTGTAGATGTGTCTGTGTCAACGTATGTTTGTGTCGTGTCTGTGTCAGCGTGTGTGTGTCTGTGTCAGCGTACGTGTGTGTCATGTCTGTATGTCTGCGTCAGTGTGTCTGTGTCATGTCAGGAAAAGGGAAATAGGGTTAGGGTTAGCTGCCATAGTCAGGGTCGTGTCAGGGTCGTCGGGGCTGGGGGCGAGGGGGTTCGACGGTGGAGGACTCGAGCAGCTCGGAGGGGAGGGTGGTCGCCGGAGGGAGGGGGTCGCCAGAGACGAAATGGGGGAGGGGGAAAGAAATTTGGGGAGAGCGGAAGAATAAAAATTTTAGGGGAAAATAATGAAAAGTCGATCGGCCAGTAACCCTATATGAAATAATTTAGCGACGTCCGCAAAAGACGTTGCTAAACATCGTTGTCCACTAATATACTGCCGACCTTCTAGTGGAGGAGTCGCTAAACGTCGCTACCTAAAACAAAACAGCGACATTCTCCGACTAAACCATGATGTTTTTTTCCAAACCATAATGCATGTCGTGAACTGTTGCTGAAATTCGCTGATAGTGACGTTCAGCGACGTCCGCTTTAGTCGTCGCTAAATACAACAAAAGTAGCAAATTTTTTAACCGGCATCGCTAATCTCGTCGCCAATATGACTTATTTTTATAGTGACTCCTGCATGCTATTATTCTATCAATGATCTTGGTTGATCTAAATTGTAGTCATAATCGTACCACGCCCAACCTAACCCAAACTACCAAACCAATGTTCACATTGACATAACCTTCATTATTCTTTTGTTGGGTTGTAAACCAATGCATCAATGAAGCATGACTCCTCCCTAACTATTACCCTTAGTTAGCACCTAAATGTCTAATTTAGCAGATTATTAAATCTTCAATTTTGTGATTTACAATAATTAGTTTGGCGTAAGTCAGGTTATTGATAATATTAATAATATCCCTTGGGCCTTAATGTTTACAAATCTTGTGCCTAATAGTAATAAACCCTAGACTCTATATCCATACAATATCTGTTAGGGCAGAGTGATATAGTAGCAACCTTATTAAACCAAAGCTTCAACCCAGCTCAGTTTCCTCCCAAACCTATTCCCTTATTCATATAAATTCCTTACAGGCTACAAATGAAACCCTAACTTTTCTCTCTACCAATAGCTTCTCCCTTCTTCTTCTTCTTCTTCTTCTATTCTTCTTCTTCTTCTTCTTCTTCTCCTCCTTCCCAACCCTTC
>JANAVB010031415.1:8342290-8525579 GCA_029216955.1 Iris pallida | reverse complement strand
AGAGGGCTCAACTTCCTACCCAGTAGCAGCAATTCGGCCAGCATCAACAGAGAGCTGGGCGAGCTTTTGCCTTGGCAGTAGAGGAGCCGGAGCCAGAACCAATTGGAGTTGTTATCACAGGTTCCATCTTGTTACATTCACATCCTGTCCTAACATTATTTGATTCTGGAGCATCTCATAGCTTTATGTCCTTAAACTATATTTCTACACACCCACTTAGTCATTGGTTTTAGTAAGAGGATATGTAGAGTTATGACTGTCACAACCTGCACCCGGTGTAAGGGCACGAGAAGTGGTTACGTCCAGCCTACACCGTAGTGTCGGCGGTGAACATTGTCCTAAGTCACCACATTTATGACAATCTAGAATATGCTCCGAAAGGAGAACAATATAAAAGTAAACTCAATCACGACTAAGATGGAAAAGAAGATAAGATAATCTCAACAGAGAGTCACAATTAAATAAGTCTCGGTGTGAACCACACCATAAATAATCTCAATACAATCACAATGTCTCATAACTAGGTAATGATATAAGTCCAATCTAAACTCATGGCAAGTCCTCAGCGACTACTGGATCCTGCTGATGGTCCCGATCACCTGTGTCAACTAGGCATGCTCCATAGTAAGTGTCGCAGCAATCCTCATCAACTGTAATATTTCAACAGGTGCAGTTAGGACAGGAACGGATACATATCTCTCACACAGATCATAACATGAAAGGAAATACGAAACAAGCTATAGAATAATATACATGAACTACTAATAAAGAAATAAGACTGTAAAAGAGAACATGATATATGGAAATAGATATACATGATATAATAAAAGAACTGAACTAACTACGTGGTGTAGAGCATAATCTGGTTATGTAAACTGGCTTAGGTATATATGACTCAAATCTAGTTTGGAGTTGTACATGAAAATGGTGTAGATCACATAACACAATAAATACTCTCCCTGCCCCAATCAGTACACAAGGATCTGTCCATGTTGTTATTACACATGAAAGTAGTGTGTCACATGGATAGCTAGTCCACATGAACACTGGATTATACATGAAGGCTCATATAATCATGAGTGTACATGAATGTCACATGAGTATACATGAATAAATACGAATACAATGAGTAGACGATGCACATGATAAAGTACATGAGCACAATATACCCGATGTATCCAAGGGGATAACATCGCATGAAGAGATTCATATAGTATTAATCCATGATAATATCGTGACAGCAACAAGTAAACTAGTCTATAACAAGTAAATATGTCCAAGCGAGAATGAAACAGTCAGAGAATGTACTCACCTGGCAATCCAAGCTGCTGATGAGGAAGTGTGACTGAACTGGAGTAATATAATCCTATTTAAAACAACCACAAGTCACAACAAGGTCTAAAATATTATAAGGAAAGCCTACAATGCAATTCTACATGATTCTAGGTCCTTCTAGGTTAAAGTCAACCCTTGACCAACTCTGGTCAAACCTGGTCAAACCTGGTCAACTGAAGGTCAACTAGTCCGTTTACTAATTTTTAGGTCAAGCACAAGTTTTCAAGTCATTATAAGTTCGTTTGAGTCGATTTGGATCAAGTTTGATCCAAAGTTGACTTTTGTCAACTTGGTCAACTTGTCGGTCGACTCGGTCATTCTAGGCTCCTTGGGTCAATCCTAATCTGACTCAATACTCCCTAGGTTACATTCACAAGCAACCAATTACATATATTTATATATACATTCATTCTAGGTGATATATCTACATATATGTACACATATATATAATTTTTATATATATAAATATATACATATATATATATATATATATATATATATATATATACACACACACATACATACCACATATACTTAACTTGTGAAGAGAGATTGTGTGTGTGTATGAAGGAAAAGCTGTTGCTAGGGGGTACAATTCTGAGATTAAATAGTTTATATACAACTATATATATATATATATAATATATATAAAATATATATATATATATATATATATATATATATATATATCACACACACACATATATATATATATATATATATATATATATATATATATATATATATATATATATATATATCACACATATAAAAAAAATATATATATATATATATCACACATTATACACAATCTATTTAAATGAGACTTTATATACATATATACATAACTTAATATATACACATATATGAAAAGGGAGAGAAAAATTATATATATAATATATATATATATATAATATATTTATATTATATATATATAATATATATATATATATATAATATGTGTGTTTTAAATATAGGTATACATATATTTAAAACATATATACATAGGCAATTGGGATATACATACATATATGACGGAAATAATTGAAAATAAAATTATATATGTTTTAAATATATATATATATATAATATTATATATATATATATATATATATTTAAATATATATATCATATAATATATAATATGTTTTAAATATAGGTATACATATATTTAAACATATATACTAGGCAATTGGATATACATACATATATGACGAAATAATTGAAAATAAAATTAGGGACTAAAACCCACAAGTCTAGAATCTTAATACCTTCATATAACTCAGAAATGATGAGTTAAATCTCAACAATTTGAAAATCACAAAACAATCCAATAATATGTATATATCGAAACCCGAAAACCAACTTAATGCCCAAAATGCAATACACAATTAGAATTTACGAAACGTGGCAAACACGAAGGTATCCATGTGTGTGACATGTTCGGGTACTCACGGGTCGAACCCGTGTCCGTATCGTGTCCACAGAGTGCATATCGGAAAATTCGATACGCGTGTCAAATGAATCGGTGCGAGTTCGATTTCTCGCTCGATTCCGAACCGATTCACGTGAAACTTTACGTACACCTAGGCTAACACGTCTCCAACCTACTGGCCGAGTTAGCGTGCGGCCAAGTGTCGTGTCCAACGCGCACAAAGCCCTTGTCCACGTGCGGCCTGTGCGCGTGTGCACAGAACAGTGCACAGCGTCGTGCATACAGGACGGCGAGTCTAGGGACTCGTGTGTCCCACCACACGTGTCATGGTCATGTCCTAGGATAGGTTAGGTATAGGGCTACATGTAGGACACCCTAATCGTGTCTACGTGTACATACGTGTTGGCACGAAGGCCGTGTCAGCGGTGGCTGTGCGCGCACGCGTGCCCGTGTGGACCAGTGCGGTCGCAATTACTCCCTCGACACGACACAAAGTCGGGCGAGACTTGGGGACTGACATATCAGTCGTTGCCCCCACCTCCACACAAGGTGGCATATGGCCATGTGGCCTGTGTCACACGAAACAGCGTACCAGAGCAGGACACGCGCCGGCCTGCGCGTGCAGCGTATTCGTGTCCTGTTTGGACAAGGACACGAGCCCAATTCGTGTCAAAAACTACGGGGTCGGGATCCTTATGTCTATGGCTATCCAAAATATAAATAGATTCGAAAAAATAACAAGTTTCGATCCATTGGGTAATTACGTCGAACACCTATGTTGCAACTCTGATACGTGCTCGATACGCACATCGAACGGACACGAAATCGAACGAAACTAAACCTACAGGTCGAGGGTATTAGATAAATGCTATCATGAAGAAAAATCAGAAGAAACATTTCTAGAACGTGGTTTACCTATTGAGAGTCAGAATCTCAATGAAAAGTGACTCCTCGATCACTCTGACGAGCGATTTTTCCCAAACAAACGCCTCCAACTCCTTGCTAGTAGTGCTCCAGCAAGTTCTTCTCCTCCCCACGGTTGAAACGCAATTCGTTTGGCACGAATCGGATGCCGGATGAAAAAGTTAGGGTTTTGAAGGGGAATGGAAACTAGGATTTTTCTTTTGATCTAATGGAGGCTATGGAATTCTTCACAAAAGAAGGGGGCTGCTGCTATGCTTGGCCGGCCATGCTAGGGGGGTATTAGGGTTAGGTTAAGTCACGGGCCAAGAATCCCTAGGTTTCTACAAAGCCCAATGACAAAAGCTAAAAGGCTTATAAAGAATAGCTTAAAAATCACTAAACAATTCTAGAAAAATAGGTAAAATTCTAAATTAATTCTAACAAGTCAATAATGAACCTAATCACATTACTAGGCTTCTAACATGGTTGACTAAGGTTATACCATCTAGGTCCTATCATTGCACCAATCAAACACACAACAATCAATTTAATTTGTAAATAAATAATATGCACAAAGACTAAAATACCCTTAATTAGAAAAGTGAGTGTGACAAATCTACCCTCCTTAAAATAATTTCATCCTCAAAATTAAAAACAAAACTAAATGTGTGAGAAGGATAGAAAAATCATACCTCAAGACTGAAAAAGATAAGGGTATTGCTCGCACATCTCATCCTCCCTCTCCCAGGTAGACTCAACTGGAGAGTGATACCTCCAGGCTACGCGAACCAAGGGTATCGCCTGGTTCCTCTGCACCTTCTTCCGTCGATCCAAAATCTCCATAGGCTGTTCTGGATAACTAAGAGTAGGGCCCACCTCGATCTCGAAATGATCCAGTACATGGCTGGGATCCGCCACATACCGTCTCAACTGCGACACGTGAAATACATTGTGGACTCCCTCTAATGCAGGGGCAAGTCCAGTCTGTATGACACATCACCGACTCTTCCGCTGATAATGAAAGGGCCGATGAAATACGGACTAAGCTTTCCACCTCCACCAAAGCGAATAGTACCACGCGTCGGAGATATCCTCAAGAACACCAGATCTCCAACTTAGCACAAACATGGTCTCAACTTAACTATAACAATCACATGATCAAACAAAATCACAAAACAAACAAGATTCTAATCCTAAGCTAAGCTGTACCTCAAACTATAAAGATCTTCGATGGCTATCGTCCAATGCCACTGTCTGTCCTCGGCTGCGTCACCAACCATCTCAGGTCCCAATAAAGCTCGCTCTCTAACGTCATCCCAAGACAAAGGTGTACGACATCTCCACCCGTACAGTGCCTCGAATGGCGACATCCCAATGCTGGCCTGAAAACTGTTGTTGTATGCAAACTCCACTAAGTGCAGGTGATCCTCCCAAGATCCTCCAAAATCCAGAACACAAGTCCCCAGCATATCCTCGAGTGTCTAAATAGTCCTCTGTGACTGTCCGTCCGTTTGAGGGTGGTATACAGTACTGAATTTGAGCTGAGTACCCAAACTAGTCTGCAGACTCTGCCAAAATAGAAGTAAAACGACTATCCCGATCCGAGACAATGCTCACCGGAACTCCGTGTATCCTGACAATCTGTCGCATATACATCTCTTCTATCTTCTTGTAGACGTACCTACTTTAAATGTCAAAAAGTGGGCTAGTTTGGTCAACCTGTCTACGATGACCCAAATCATGTCTTACCCTCCTGGCGTACACG
This sequence comes from Iris pallida, assembly GCA_029216955.1. Classification (NCBI taxonomy): domain Eukaryota; kingdom Viridiplantae; phylum Streptophyta; class Magnoliopsida; order Asparagales; family Iridaceae; genus Iris; species Iris pallida. Next base: position 8,520,141 of record JANAVB010031415.1, on the reverse strand, counting down.
GTAATCCAAAAACAAGTCCATCGTGATGTGCTCTCACTTTCACTCCGTAATAGACAATGGTTGTAACAGTCCTGGTCTCTGCCTCTATTCTTTTACCTGCTGACAGACAAAACATCTGGCTGCAAAGTGTGATACCTCCCGCTTCATCCCATACCACCATACATGCTCTTTCAAGTTCCTATACATCTTGTTGGCACCTGGATGCAATAGTAATGAGAACGATGGGCCTCCTGTATAACCTGCTCCCGAAGCTCTCCACTAGGCACACACAGTCTGGAACCGTGCCTCAATGTGCCATCCTCTGCAACGACAAACTCATCATCCACCAATCCTGCTCGAACATGCTCTCGGATACACCGTAGAGTAACATCGTCGAACTGAGCTGACTTGATCCTCTCTATCAAGTCTGACTGAATCTAAAGGCCCCATCTGCATCTGAACTCCTGGAACAATCACATCGATCCCCAGGCTCTCTAAATCTGCTAACAAGTGACGATCAATTGTCATACACATAGCTACCGGATACCTACTTAAGGTATCGGCAACCACGTTGGCCTTCCCTGGATGATACTGTAATGAAATATCGAAGTCCTTCATCAACTCCAACCATCTGCGCTGCCTCATGTTGAGCTCTTTCTGTGTAAACACATACTTTAAGCTCTTGTGGTCTGTGAAGATCTCCACACGCTCCCCGTATAGATAGTGCTTCCACAACTTAAGAGTAAAGATAACTGCCGTCAACTCCAAATCATGGGTAGGGTAGTTCTATTTATGCGGACGTAATTGCCTAGATGCATAGGCAATCACCTTCCTATACTGCTATAAGACACAACCCAAACCCTTTCCTGAGGCGTCACTGTAGATAGTGAACCCGTCTGATCCTGATGGCAATGTCAAAATTGGGGCTGTCTTCAGTCGTTTCTTCAACTCATCAAAAGCAACCTGACACTCCTCTGACCAGATAAACTCTGTATCCTTCCAGGTTATCTTAGTCAATGGATCTACAATCCGAAAGAAATCCTGAACAAACCTCCTGTAGTAGCCTGCCAATCCCAGAAAGCTCCTGATCTCTATAACTAAACTCGGTGATGTCCATGCCTCAACTGCTCTGATCTTCTTTGGGTCGACTGAGATCCCATCTCCGGTCACAACATGACCTAAGAAATCAATTCAATCCAAGAAGAACTCATATTTCAAGAGCTTGCCGTAAAGCTGCTCCTTCCTGAGAGTCTCCAGAACCACTCTCAAATGCTCCTCGTGCTCCTCTGGGGTCTTTGAATACACCAAGATGTCGTCGATGAACACCACCATGAACTTATCCAAGTACTGGTGGAACACCTTGTTCATCAAGTTTATGAACACCGCCGGGGTGTTAGTTAACCCAAACGGCATCACTATGAACTCAAGCTGGCCATACCGTGTCCTGAATGCTGTCTTCAGAATATCTTCCTTCTTTACCTTCACTTGATAGTAACCTGACCTTAGATCAATTTTGGAGAATACTTTCGCTCCGCTCAACTGATCGAACAGATCATCGATCCTCGGCAGTGGGTACTTGTTCTTGATCGTGAGGTTGTTGAGTGCCCTATAGTCGAAACACATCCGTACCGATCCATCCTTCTTCTGTACAAAGAGTACTGGTGCACTCCATGGTAAAGAACTCGATCGGATGAAGCCTTTGTCCTACAACTCATCCACCTGCTTCTTCAACTCCACAAGCTCGATGTTGTTTTCTCTATAGACATGCTGAGATCGGCTCTGCATCGGGCACCAAGTCTATAAAGAACACCACATCTCTGTTCGGAGGTAACCCTGGCAACTCCTCCGGAAATACATCTATAAACTCAGCTATCAATGGATGTGGCACGCTCTGCTCCTCTGCTGAAACTCCGCAGAAAACTTCGCTGCTCTACTCCGCCTCCCGTCTGGTGAACTCGAACTCTAGCTCTCCTGGTACTCTGAAAAGAACTCTACCGCCTCGACAATCTATACTGGCATGGTGCCTGCTCAACCAATCTATACCGAGTACAATATCGTAGTTCGGTAATGGCAATACGAGCAAACTCACATCCAGTTCTCGGCCTCCCAAAATTACTTTCTAATCCTTGCAAACATCACTGACGACGATAATACCACCCCAGTCATAATCTTGCAAGTCCTAGGCAATGGTTCAGAAGAAAGCTAGTGTCTAACAGCAAATAATACAGACACAAAGCTATGGAAGCACCCGAATCAAATAATGCGAATACGGGAAAAGAGTAGAGAAGAACAGAACCTGCTATAAGATATTCTACTGGCTCGAACTCCTCAGCTGCTATGGCAAAAACTCGCCCCTGCTGACCTCCTCTGGTCTGCTGCTGGTGCTGGATAAACTTCTACTGCTGGGTCGGCAATGGTCCCTTCTACTGTCATGTCGGTGCCTTAGCTCCTACTCCCTGAGCTGCACGTTCCGCAGCCATGGGACAATCCCTCAACTGATGCTCTGCTGTACCACAAAGTAAGCACTTGCCTAGCCTCTTCATGTACTCATTCCATACATGTCCTGGCTTCTTACAAAAGTGTAACTGATGGCCTGCTGCTGTCTAGGTGCCTGCTGAAACTGCTTCTGCTGAATAGGCTTCTGCTGATGCTGATGCTGCTGCTGCTGATACTGAGGCCTCTTGCCGGGCCCCTACTGCCACTAGCTCCATGTGAATCACGACCTCTCTTCGACTTAAGTTCAAGGTCGTCTTCCGCTGCCATAACTCCCATCAAAATCTCCTTAAAAGTAGCATTTCTGTTGCTCTTGGTCAAGGACTTGACTTCCTTAACCAAGCCCTTCCTGAACCTCCTAGCCTCCGTTGTCTCGCTAAGGCCCTCCACAAATCTACCCAGGCAACAAAATACGGTGTACTCATCTACTGTCTGGTTCCCCTGAACCAGGTTATCGAAATGCGTCTCTAAAGCACCAAGTGCTGTGTCGGAGAAGAACTTCTCCTTGAAAAGCTTCTTGAAAGCCTTCCAAGTCTGCCCCTCTGTACCAACCCTGGGGTCTATCTAGTACCAAGTGCGGGCAAGGTCCTGCATCTGACTGCCCGTTGCTTCTACCTGGAGCCTAGTTGGTATCTTCGCGAGACGAAAGATCTCCTCTATATGCTCGATCCAGTCGTCGGCATATAGGATACCTTCGATACCCTTGAAGTCTCGCGGTCGCATCTTCTAGAAGTCTTGAATGCCTTGAGTTCTCAGCTGGTACGGCTGTATCTGCCCTTCCTGTGGTTGGGCAGCCACCTTCTCTACTGCCACCATGGCTAGCTGATGGGCATTGTCAATGTCCTGCCTCATATCCTCCGTCTGGCGTCGCTGAGTCTCCATCATCTGCTGTATGAAGGCGAAGAACTGTGCTATATCAACTGTCCCCTGAGGCGGTAGTGGTAGCATCCCCTGAACTCCTGGGATAGTCCTCAGAACCGGTGGAGGAGTACCCCCAAAAGTTATAGACGGGCCCACCTGAGCTGGAACAAGAGGTACTGTGGTCCCAGGGTCCTGCTGAGTCGGGCAAGAAGTGGCAGACCTCTCAGCGGTATCCCTTAGGCCAGAGCATTGCGATCGTGTCTCCACCATCCTAACGACAGATCAAACAAGGAATCAATTACTGAGAAAGAAGCGATAAAATCAAAGAAGGACAGTTTGTTCTCAAAAGAAGACAATTAGCAGCAATAATTAGATAAGAATTTTCCTAATGTGATTGAGTACCTTAATTTATATCCTATATCCTACTGCAGGCTATAGTGATACTCTAGTTCGAGTACCACTACGAAATCACACTAGTTGCGACTTCGAGAGGACCTACATGGGCCACCACTAAAATGTGTCATGAACCGCACTCGGTATAAGGGCACGAGAAGTGGTTACGTCCAGCCTATGCCACAGTATCGACGGTAGAACGTTGTCCTAAGTCACCACATTTATCACAATCTAGAATATGCTCCGATAGGAGAACAATATAATAAGTAAACTCAATCACGACTAAGATGGAAAAGAAGATAAGATAATCTCAACAGAGAGAGAGACATAATTATAATAAGTCTCAGTGTGAACCATACCATAAATAATCTCAATACAATCACAATATCTCATAACTAGGTAATAATATAAGTCCAATCTAAACTCATGGCAAGTCCTCAGCGACTACTGGATCCTGCTGAGGGTCCAGGTCACCTGTGTCAACTAGGCCTGCTCTATAGTAAGTGTCGTAGCAATCCTTATCATCTGTAATATTTGAACAGGTCCAGTCAGGACAGAAACGAATACATATCTCTCACACAGATCATAACATGAAAGAAAATATGAAACAAGCTATAGAATAATATACATGAACTGCAGACAAAGAAATAGGACTGTAAAAGAGAACATGATATATGGAAATAGATATACATAATATAATAAGAGAACTGAACTAACTACGTGGTGTAGAGCACAATCTGGTTATGTAAACTGGCTTAGGTTATACATGACATAAATCTAGTTTGGAGTTGTACATGAAAAGGGTGTAGATCATATAACCAAATAAATACTCCCCCTGTCCCAATCAGTACACAAGGATCTGTCTAGGTTATGTTATTGCACATGAAAGTAGTGTGTCACATGGATAGCTAGTCCATGTGAACACTGGATTATACATGAAGGCTCACATGATCATGAGTGTACATAAATGTCACATGAGTATACATGAATAAATACGAATATAATGAGTAGATGATGCACATGATAAAGTACATGAGCACAATATACCTGATATCTGAGGGGATAACATCGCATGAAGAGATCCATATACTACTAATCCGTGACAATATCGTGACAGCAACAAATAAACTAGTCTATAATAAGTAAATATGTCCAAGCAAGAATGAAACGGTCAGAGAATGTACTCGCCTGGCAATCCAAGCTGCTGATGAGGACGTGTGACTGAACTGGAGTATTGTAATCCTATTTAAAACAACCACAAGTCACAACAAGGTCTAAAATATCATAAGAAAAGCCTACAATGTAATTCTACATAATTGTAGGTCCTTCTAGGTCAAAGTCAACCCTTGGTCAACTCGGGTCAAACCAAGTCAACTCTGGTCAAACCTGGTCAACTAAAGGTCAACTAGTCCGTTTACTAATTTTTAGGTCAAGCACAAGTTTTCAAGTCATTCTAAATTCGTTTGAGTCGATTTGGATCAAGTTTGACCCAAAGTTGACTTTTGTCAACTTGGTCAACTTGTCGGTCGACTCGGTCATTCTAGGCTCCTTGGGTCAATCCTAATCTGACTCAATACTCCCTAGGTCACATTCACAAGCAGCCAATTACATATAGTTATATATACATTCATTCTAGGTGATATATCTACATATATATAATATATATATATATATATATATATATATATATATATATATATATATATACACACACACACACACACACACACATACACACATATACTTAACTTGTGAAGAGAGATTGTGTGTGTGTGTGTGTGAAGGAAAAGTTGCTGCTAGGGGGTACAATTCTGAGATTAAATAGTTACATATACCACTATATGAATATCTCATATATATATACACATATATACACAATCTATTTAAAGGAGACTTTATATACATATATAAATAACTTAATATATACACATATATGAAAAGGGAGAGAAAAATGTTGGGTTTACGAAGAGAAAAATGAACTCAGACCTGGGATTGATCTAGCACGACAAAACTAATCAAAATATACACATATACCTATATTTAAAACATATATATATATATATATATATATATATATATATATATATATATATATATATATTTTGTTATATACATAGGCAATTGGGATATATATACATATATGATGGAAATAATTGAAAATAAAATTAGGGACTAAAACCCACAAGTCCAGAATCTTAATACCTTAATATAAACTCAGAAATTATGAGTTAAATCTAAGCAATTTGAAATATCACAAAACAATCCAATAATATGTATATATCGAAACCCGAAAACCAACTTAATACCTAAATTGCAATATACACAATTATAATTTACGAAACTTGGCAAACACGAAGGTATCCATGTGTGTGACATGTTCGGGTACTCACGGGGTCGAACCCGTGTCCATATCGTGTCAACAGAGTGTGTATCGGAAAACCCGATACGCGTGTCAAATGAATCGGTGCGAGTTCGATTTCTCGCTCGATTTTGAACCGATTCTCGTGAAACTTCGCGTACACCTAGGCTAACATGTCGTCGACCTACTGGCCGAGTTAGCGTACGGCCAAGTGTCGTGTCCGACGCGCACGAAGCCCGTGTCCACGTGCAGCCTGTACGCGTGTGCACAGAACAGTATACTGCGTCGTGCACGCGGGACGACGAGTCTAGGGACTCGTGTGTCCCACCACACTTGTCATGGTCGTGTCCTAGGATAGGTTTGGTATAGGGCTACATGTAGGACACCCTGAATCGTATCCACGTGTCGATACGTGTTGGCACGAAGGCCGTGTCAGCGGCGGCTGTGCGCGTGCGCGCGTGCGCGTGTGGACCCGTGCGGTCACGATTACTCCCTCGATATGACACGAAGTCGGACGAGACTTAGGGACTGACATGTCAGTCGTTGACCCCATCTCTATGCCAAGTGGCATGCGGCCACGTGACCTGTGTCGCACGAAAACAGCGTGCCACAGCAGGACACACGCGCAGCCTACTCGTGCAGCATGTTCGTGTCCTGTTTGGACACGGATACGAGCCCGATTCGTGTTGAAAACTATGGGGTCGTGATCCTTATGTCTAGGGCTATCCAAAAACATAAATAGATTCGAAAAAATAATAAGTTTTGATCCATTGGGTAATTACGTCGAACACCTATTTTGTAACTCCGATACGTGTCCGATACGCACATCGAACGGACACGAAATTGAACGAAACTAAACCTACAGGTCGAGGGTACCTAGATGCATGCTATCATGAAGAAAAATCAGAGAAACATTGCTAGAATGTGGTTTACCTATTGAGAGTCCGAATCTCAATAAAAAGTGACTCCTCGAGCACTCCGACGATCGATTTCTTCCAAGCAAACGCCTCCAACTCCTTGCTAGCATAACGTAATTTGTTTGGCACGAATCGAACGTCGGATGAGAAATTTAGGGTTTTGAAGGGGAATGGAAACTAGGATTTTTCTTTTGATCTAATGGAGGCTATGGAATTCTTCACAAATGAAGAGGGGCTGCTGCTATGCTTGGTTGGCCATGTTAAGGGGGGTATTAGGGTTAGGTTAAGTCACGGGCCAAGCATTCCTAGGTTGCTACAAAGCCCAATAACAAAAGCTAAAAAGGCTTATAAATAATAGCTTAAAAATCACTAAACAAATCTAAAAAAATAGGTAAAAATTCTAAATTAATTCTAACAAGTCAATAATGAAACTAATCACATTACTAGGCTTCTAACATGGTTGACTAAGGTTATACCATCTAGGTCCTATCAATGCACCGATCAAAACACACAACAATCAATTTAATTTGCAATTAAATAAATAAATAAAATGCACAAAGACTAAAATACCATTAATTAAAAAAAGTGAGTGTGACAATGACTGGTGGAGGACCCATACCAATCACCGAGATTTGTACATGTCCTATCACCATCTCAGGCCACAAATTTCTAATACCACTCCTTGTAATGCCACTTTCCAACTATGATATAGTCTTGGGAATGGACTGGCTGAGTGAGCAGCATGCCCTAATAGAGTGTCACCGAGGTAGTGTAATCTTTAGTCCACCTGGCGAACCCGAGTTCGAGGTTATTAGAGCACTAGAGAGCATGAGGAGCATCAGCTACTCATTCATCTCCGAGGAGACCAGACCACTATACTCCATTATAGCAGAATTCATAGACTTCTTCTCCGACAAACTTCTAGGATTGCCCTTTGACCGAGATGTGGAATTCTCTATCGCCCTAGTACTTGGCTCTTCACCTATCTCACAATGCTGCTATCGAGTAAATCCCAAGGAGTCCAAAGAGATGAAGGACCAGATCGACGAGCTCAAGGCTCAGGGATTTATCAGGAGTGGTGCTTCACCCTGGGGAGCACCATTCTTATTTGTATCCAAGAAGGATAGAACTGTCCGAATGTGCATAGACTACTAGGCTCGAAGCAATATCACTATCAAGAACCGATGCCTTTTGTCTTGGATCGACAATCTTTTCGATCAGCTGAACGAAGCAAAGGTATTTTCGAAGATAGACCTCAGATCTTATTAACACCAAGTCAAGGTAAGAGAAGAAGACATACCCAAAACGACATTCAACACCAAGTACGGATAATACGAATTTTTGGTCATGCCGTTTGTTCTTACCAATGCCCCTGCAGTTTTCATGAATCTCATGAATAAGATCTTCCAAAAATACTTAGATCAGTTTTTTGTTGTTGTTTTCATTGACGACATCCTGATCTATTCGAAGACCCCAAAAGAACACGAGGAACACTTACGGAGAGTTTTAGAGACTCTACGGCAAAAGAAGCTGTACGAAAAGCTATCTAAGTGTGAGTTCTTCTTGGACAAGGTAGACTTTCTAGGCCACGTTGTCACAGGAGGTGGCATCTTAGTGGATCCGAAGAAGATAGCGGCCATCAAAAATGGTCGACACCAGGTTCAGTTGCAAAAATCAGGAGCTTTTTGGGTTTAGCAGGCTGCTACAGGAAGATTGTGAAGGACTTCGCCAGAATAACTGAACCTATGACAAAGCTAACAAGGAAGAAGGAGGAGTTCGTCTGGACTAAGGCTTGCCAAGCATCGTTTGAGGAATTGAAGAAGAGCCTTACAACAGCACCGATCTTATCTACCTTCAGGCACCGGTGGATTTTCGATCTATAGTGATGCTTCCGGTAAGGGCTTGGGTTATTTTCTTCAACAGCACGGGAAAGTAATTACTTATGCATCTCGACAATTACGAACTCACGAGAAAAAATATACCACATATGACTTACAGCTTTCAGCAGTTATCTTCGACCTGAAGCTTTGGAAGCACTATCTGTATGAGAGAGTAGAGATATTTACAGACCATAAAAGTCTTAAATATGTCTTTACATAGATGGAGCTCAACATGCGCCAGAGGCGATGGTTGGAGCTTATGAAGGATTTTGATATCAACTTGCAATACCATCCAGAAAAGGCTAATATGGTCGCCGATGCACTTAGCCGATACTCGATGGCACTGTTCTTGACAACGGAGCAGTATCTACTCGAAGACATAAAGAAGCTTGGATTGGAGATTGTTTTGCCAGAGGAAGAAATAAAAAAGCTGGGATGGGAAGCGATTATACCAGGAATTGATGCACCAATGATGCATCTGCAAGTGCAGTCTAGTCTGATAGACAGAGTCAAGGAGACTCAGTTCCGTGACGAGGCAATTTGCAGACTAAGAGACCAAGTGTTAGCAGGAATACTTGATGACTTCTCGATAGCAGACAATGGAGCATTGAGGTGCGGTACGAGACTTTACGTGCCCACTGGCGCTTTGAGAGATGAACTGATACAAGAAGCGCATCGATCGCAGTATTCCATCCATCCATGAGCAAACAAGATGTATAGGGACAAACGAGCACAAGTATGGTGGTATGGAATGAAGAGAGACATGTCCAGATTCGTCTCCAGGTTCTTGATCTGCCAGCAGGTGAAAAAAGACAGACAAAGGCCAATAGGACTTCTACAGCCGCTTACCATTTTGGAGTGGAAATAGGAGCACATCATGATGGACTTTGTGTCGAGATTGCCTCATTTCCAAGGTGGAAAGGATGCCATTTGGGTTATTGTAGACAGACTGACTATGTCTGCTCACTTTATTCCCTTCAAGGTTGGTTTATCCACCGAGAAGTTAGCATCTTTATACATGCGACACATCTTCCGGATACATAGAGTTTCGATGAGCAACGTATCAGACCGGGACAGCTGATTTACTTCTCATTTGTTGAAGAGCTTACATGGTAGTTTGGGGACTCAACTGAAGTTTAGCATCGCTTATCACCCGTAGACTGACGGACAATCGAAGAGGACCATTCAAACGCTAGAAGACATATTGAGGTCTTGCATCTTAGATTTTGGTGGGTCTTGGGAAGTCCATTTGTACTTGGTAGAGTTCTCCTACAATAACAGCTACCAAGCCAGAATCGGTATGACGTTGTTCGAAGCATTATATGGATGCCTTTGCCACACTCTATTTACTTGGGACGACGTAGGATAAAGAGTCAAGCACGGACCGGAGATGATTATAGAGGCTACGGAAAAGGTAAAGATGATCAGAGACAGGCTCAGGAATGCCCAAAATCGTCAGAAGCATTGGCCGACAATAGTCGTCGACCATTGGAGTTTGAAGCAGAAGACAGTATATTTGTCAAGATCTCTCCCACCAGAGGAACTATCAAATTTGGAAGAGCTGGAAAGCTTAGTCCCAGATACATCGGCCCATTCGAAGTATTGAGCCGAGTTGGAGAAGTAGCGTATCGAGTGACATTACCACCTAATCTTGAAGGCATGCATAACATCTTCAACGTTTTACAGCTGAGACGTTACATTCCAGATCTGAGCCATATTTTAGACCATTCGGAGTTGGAGATTGGTCCCAGTCTTACAGTACCAAAGCAGCCAGTGGGGATATTAGACCGCATGGAGAAGAAGATGAGGAACACTATGATTTTGCTAGTCAAAGAAGAGTGGCGTTACCACTCTCCAGGCGAGTCTACCTGGGAACGAGAGGTTGACATAAGGGAGAAATACCCCTACTTGTTTTGAGGTATGACCAAACCCTATCTCTACTTGTTTTAATTAATTTAGTTTTAAATTCCTATAAGGGTAATTTTAGAATAATATTAGTGTTAGTATTATTATTGTTATTATTATTATTATAATATTATTATATATTTTTAGTAGGTTAATTAAATCAAATTTTAGTTGAATTTTATTGTTGATTGTGGTTGCTAGTTTATTGTTGGACCTTGACCATTATCCCGAAGCCCAATGTTAAGCTCACCCTTTTTCAAAAAAAGAATAAAAACCAAACCCACACTCGTTCACCACTCCCCTACACCCGTTCAACCCCCCTCTATTCTTTTTACACGTTCAACACTTTCCTTTAATTCCTACTCTCCACCACTCCACCCTTCCTTAAGTGAAAGAGAAAGAAGAAAAAACAAACAACACTCACCAGCCCACTCTCTGTCTCTTCTTTCCCCTCTTTCCCCAACTCCATAACCCCCGACCCCCTTGGGCCGACCGTAGCCGTAACCACCGTCGGCTGACCTCGGTAGCGCTTCGCACGCCTCCGTGCGCCTCCGTACGCCTTCGTGCGCATCCGCGCCGGACCTTCTTGCAGCAACCCTACGCGGCTGTTCTAGCCGTCGACCCCCGCAGACCCCCTTCCGGCCGCCTCTGTCTTCCCACAGCCGCGCACGCCTGATCTGCGATCGTCGGCACCGACCCACTGTTCCGTGTGCCCTCCGTATTGGACCGCGACCCTCGGCCCACACTGCCGCTGTTTCGAACGGCCGCCCGTGTTGCTGCCATGTTCGGAGCAGTGTTCCGAGACTCCACGAGGCACTGACGACACTCCGCGGAGTCGATCCAAGTCCGAGGCCACCCTTCGGATTCCGTCATATGATTATTTGGTATAAATCTCTATCAGAGTAGTCGTAGCATCTCGTAGCGTAGTCTGTGATGACTGATCTTGATCTCATTACGGGATTCGAACATTTTACGTTGCTTGCGTGGATACTTGGAACGATCCTTGGATCGTTGATTCGATTTGGTGCTCGGAACAGTGTTCTGTTAAATATTGGTTGTAGTCCGATTTCCGACTCAAGAAATTAATTATGTGAAGTTGGCTTGGCTTTAGGAAATTAATTTTGTGAAGTTTGCATGGCTTTGGGAATTAATTTTTTGAAGTTGTTAGAATGATTCAATTATGTAGTTTGGGTTCTATAGTCCAATTTCGGACTTAGGACTGTTTCGGTGAATTTTTGGGATTGATTAGAAATTGTGTTGGTTGGATTTGGCACTGTAGGCTTGTTATATAAATTGGTTATGTAGTTTTGATATATAATTTGGTACTGTAGTTTTTGTTATATAAATTAGTTCTATAGTTTACTTTTGTTAACATAAAGGTATGAGTTTTATATAATGTATATAAATATATATGATTGAAAAGAAAAATTATGTTTTAATTATACTCTTAATATTGTAACTCATTTAAAAATATATACGTATATATTATTGCTATTTTTGAAAACCTGGTCGTTACCATTCCAGAGGTACAAAATTTACATTTATTGGTTCATTTATGTTTGGCGTATTTGAGACGTTAGTGTATCCACCTTGGCGACGACCGAAATGGTCGAATGGTTTACCGAAACATAAATGCTACTGGGTTTTCCCGTACGTTGAGGCGTAAGCTATTAACAACATATAATTGTGTGACCAAGTATGAGACTCTACATGTCCCTACCTTGTGACTTTAGATTATTTTAGATTTTGTAGAACTGGTTACTTGGTGTTTTGTATTTTAGGTGCAGGGTGCTCGTGCCTTCTGACTGGACCGTTTTTCGGCCTTTAGAAGATCGCCACAGCATAGATTAGGGTCTTTATTATTCTTTATGTATTTTTCATTAATGTGTTGTAAGGACATAAGTCCATTTTTTTGCTTTCTTTCTCTGAGCCATGTATTCTGTAGCTTAGGATTAGCGTGGCTCTTTTTGTGTTTTATGTTGATAGTATCGCGCGCTAGCTTTATTTTTTAAATCGGAAATGTTTATTTTCTAAAAAGAAAATAAAGTTTTCTCATATTAATTAGAATGACTGGAAATTCAAGTTTTCTATATCAACAAACTTCACATTTTTATCATTAAAAAGGAAAAACATAGTTTTATATATATACAGTATAAAACACGAAGCTTTCCAAATAAATCGAGATGTCGACTTTTTCTAAGATAAATGCAATCAGATTTCTTTTATACAAGTTGACAAATAATATAAAGCTTGCGTTCGAGTTAATAAATCGTTAGTGTAATTATTAAAACCAAAAAATTGAATAAGACCAATATTAGATATTGCAACTAGAACACCGTAGAAATGGTTATGTTGGAACTATGATATCCTCTTAATTAAATGTAAGGTTTCAAGGACTAGACTGATATCCTCCTTCCCTCCATCATGCTTTTTACAAACTCAAGACAAGTACACTACTGGATTCTGGTTATTTTTCTTTCTTATAGCATATTAACACATTACATTACAGAGTTCTTCCCTATGAACTCAAATATTGACTCGGAAATTGGGGAGTAGTGTAGCACTTGTGACCAAACCCCCTAGAATTTTTATTGATAGCTGAAGCCACACTTGTACATGTGCCGAAGCCGGATCGTATGCTAGAATACAAATTGAATCTACCAGCCGGTCACAAGTGTCTACCTATTCAAATTATAATTGCTTTATTGCACGAAATATTTCAGTTGTTTTCCATGCATCAAAATATTTCAATTGCCTTGCATCAAATATTTTAATTGCTTAAAATATGCATCTTTCAACTATTGCTTAAAATGCTAGAGTTTGGGATAATGTACTTGTTCGTTCCTGACTAGAAACCCCATTTTTCACCATAGGCGAGTTTAAGGACGAAGAGCTATTCTTTAACAGCTATTATGATCCCGACTTGTACCCTGAGGAGTCACTGGCACCTACCTTGGAGATAGCCGCCCCGGAGGCACCTGAACCGGCTACTTAGTTAGCCTGTAGTTGTTGTGTTTATTTGCTTATCTTTTCCTTTTCAGAACAGTATTGATGTTGTAAATTTTTAGTTACAACTTAAGTTGTCTCCGCATTTTGTTTTTAGCTTCAGCTAAGACATTTGTGCATTTGATGTTTCAATAAAAAGTTTTTTTAATTCCCGCAAATTTAGATGTTGTGACTTTATGAGTTCTACTATTGATCAGACAGCTTACTATCGCGGTCTCACTATCACGTAGGCTAGGCATGATCGAACTTGACCCAAACATCTTGGGATCGGGTCGTGAAAGTTCTGTATCTAGACAATTACTTCTCCCATCTTGATATCGTAGTACTAAGCAATATGCTGGCACTTAACAGTCACTCTAGGATACTTACCCGTACATTGGCAATATAACCATATATCGGACCCTCTACCCACCTAGACACTATACACTTGTCAATGCTATCACACGAGTACCTTTATATAAATCATACAACTCTCAGGTTCATAATCATCCTTGTACTCTAATATACTGGTAAAAGCCTATATACTTACTGAAACTAAAATCCATATAAGTTTCTTCTCCTTTCTCTGTCATGAACACTTGTACTCTTATTCTCTCTAATACTCTCTTACATGCCTCATCCCAACTTTGTCCTGATACTCCTAACTGATACTATTATCCGTAGCAACACTCATTGACACTAATCTGATATGTTATATCTTGCATATGCTATTCATCTCAATATTGATACACTTGATTACTCGCAATCCCTAGCAACTCCTGGTGGCAGATACCAACTCACAATAATACCTGACACATGTACTAAATAACCCAGAATACCAACTTGGCACTATCCCACCTTACTGACATACTACTTCTACCTGTAATACTTAGACACTTACTATAATCTTGAAACTTCCACACTGTACTTCTTTTCACCCTTATATAATTCACACCTCACCTATTGTGCACAAAATTCTAGCACTACATTTCCTTCCTCCACCTATTACCTTCTAACATATCAAAAGCTTAAGACACTAGGTGGCATACTCTCTCTAGACACACATTCAATCCAACCTGCAGATTTATCTATAACCTATTATTCCTTATTATTCCCTATAAAATACAAATTCAGATTTTCTCTTCCCTACCAAACTTGCTCTTCCTTTCTGTATTTCACTCATCCTCTACATATTACGACAATTTCTAATGTTACTGCTATCAACTATGTCATGGACTCATCCTCCTTTACTGAATACTCTATAATCTCTTCCCAAGGCACAAATACCCCCTTCTGTCCATGATCACGGACCACACCCTTAACCATTCATGTATACTAATACCTGTCTATTATATAGGATATATTCCCATATTTTATGGCACTCTACTAGGCACTCACCTATTGATACACAACTTATAGCACCTCCATACATGAACACCTATAATCATCACAACCCACCCAAATACAGGTACCCTTCCATTATGCTGTGATATACTCAGCTGATACATCCAAATATTTTCTATAAGAACAAACACCCTTTAGATTTCAGGTACCTAACTATATTATACTATCTAGTATGATGTACCATGACTGCTACCCCTTTATCCTACCAAATCCAAATCTTTAAGACACTCCACACTTACCTGATACATATTCCTACATGGACACACATATATAAAACATGCAAGATGACACTGATATCAACTCCTGGAATCACAACTGACTCTCTACTCTCCCTTCTACCATTTGTACTAGTACTAACTATACTGGCACTTACCATATAACTATTGCTATAAGGTACTGTAAGTCACATCTAGATTGATGCATATAGCTCACATGCCTATCCAGGAATCACTCACAGACTCACAAGCTATACTTCTAACAACCAACAATGGTACTCAAAGCTACCAAGCTACTACACCATCCAAGGAACCTAAAAAATAATTGGATGAAACTCTATAAGGAATTGGACTAGAGGAACTAAGGATGTCCCTATTCTTGAGTTGAGGAAGGTGACGAATATAATTTCTATTATAACAGAAATAGGATGTTATAGATGATATGTCAAGAACCAATTTAAGATACAATCTGATAATCATATATGTCCATCTATAATCATATTACCCATAATTCTTTCCATGCCAGTAAGCATAGCTGCGATAAACGATAGAGTCTATGACTGAGGTATATACTTCTATAATCATGTTATCTAGAATTCTCACTACGCCAACCGGTATGGCTACGAAAAACTCTAAATTCCATAACTAATATAAGTATATCCAAAGTCAAGCTCTTTGTCTTCACCATGTTTACTAGTATAGCTGCGATAAACTCTAGACTCTATAACTAAGGCAGACATTTATCTTTCACACTGTCCTCATCAAATATGTTATCAGAATATACCTTAACTTAGTCTATCAAATTCATCTGATACAAAATCAAAGTCAACAACAAACTCCAAGAATGAAATTCAACAACGATCACCAAGAATGAAATTCAACAACGAACAAGAAAGAGTAGATGGAGACAAGTGGAAACAGACTTCGAGATAGAGTTTATAGTGAGATTCTCAAGGGTCGTCCCAGGAATCTCTCAAGGAATCCTAGTTGTGATTGAGTATCCTCTCATCCTTATACCTTATTTCCTATATCCTGTCGCAGGCTCGCAGTAGTACAACTAAGTCATTGCACTACCACAACATCACTCTAATAGTGAAGCCTAACCTGCATGGGCCACCACTAAAAACATGTCATGACCCCTACCCTATATAAGGGCACAAGTGCGAGATAACGCCCTGCCTATGTCGCAGTATCGACGGCAGAACGATGTTTAGGTCTACTATCTAATCTAACACATCATATAAATATGTATCAAAACTTGTCGATAATATCTCAACTCCAAACGGAGGACAAATAATGAAAATATTCATACTCAATTACAATGACTATAAGGAAGATAAATGTTACGAATAAGATATAAGGCATGATATTAAATATCCAGGAGAAATCTAACATAAATATAATACAAGACATATCCGTAATCTAATAGTCATCTATCTTAAATACAAGTCTCAAATAATAATATGCCAAGTATCATAAAGCTGGAGACAAATCTAGTACAAATCTAGTCTAACTGAGTCAATACTAGAGCCTCCTCAGCTGGAGCTAAGCCCTCTTAGATTGGTGTCTCTTGGTCTACGCCTACTACATCATGTGGGCTATAGTAGGTTGGGCAACCGTCATCTAAATCATCTAGAAAAACTTTCCAGTCAGGATTGGAGCGAAGTATTCCTCTAACAATAGTTCCAGTAAATGATAAAGATTATGTAACAATAAATAGAGAGAATATACAAGATAAAGTAATAAGTACATGAATGTAACAAGGCATGAAAGAACTGTAAATAACATAAGAGCATGAAACATTATGTACAATAATCAAGAATTAACTATCTATGTGAGGGAGCACTAGTTTCAACATGTGATCAGCTTAGAAACTTGTACAAGAATTTATGGCCCAGTTAATCATACGTACGGTGTATGATTAACACTCACAGAGAATAAGACATGCACAAGGAGGGTATGATCACATATATACACTACTATTCTACGCCCCTGATTGGTACAGTAGATTCAACCATGGTACGTTACGACGCGGGATTCTCTGAGAATGGTCGTGAGCCTTTGCAAGAATCAGTGCTATACAATGCACAAGAACAACAACAGGACTTGCACAGGATATACCAAGACATACAAGGAATAACATCTCATAATGGGATCCAGGAAATACTAACCCGTGTAACCAATGTTTCATAAGATCAAGGATATCTATACTAAATACAGAAAACAAAGAAGATATCATAAACAGAAAATTATTAGAGAATATACTCGCCTGACATCCGGTGTGAAGAATCAATAGTATCCAATAAGGTGCCTTGAAGACCTAAATATGGAATATCAATCTCAATTCGTGTTTTGGAATCATAAACATGCTATACTAGCTCAATACCATGTCTTTAGGTTATTTCTAGGTCAACTAAGTCAATACCTTGCTAACTTTGTCAAACTAAGTCATACCTAGTTTTTAGGTCCATACCTTGCCATACCAAGGAATTCTAGTCTATACTAGGACATACCCTTTGTATCTACCTATCTAGTATACCCACAGGCTCTATGATGCAATATCCTAACATTCAATCCAATACCTTATTGTTATCTAGCCTCTATTATGATACCCAATACTTATGCATTGCTTATACCTTAACCTAACTCAATCCTTAACCTTTACTTACCCCATCTCATAGGTAAAACTAATTACCTATACTCCTACTGCCTAATACCTTAGTACAAGGTAAACCCAATACTTAATTTATCCATCACTCAATATCCTAAAGCCTAACCTATGAGTTCACTTTGACATTACCTACACGCCCCTTTACCAGGTCACTCTAGGTATTAGGATACTAACACAAACACTCACACAAACACTCACTCTCACACACACACACAAGCACTCTCACACGCAGTTGCCTATTGTGCAGCTAATGGGACTATTGTCCCGGCCCCCAACCATAGTAGTACCTACTTCTGTATCAAACCTTCTTCTCTTTTGCTGCTATTCATATCAGTGCCTACTATCCATCTTCCATTTACTGATGCACATCTCCTCATAGATTTTCTATTCATGTACAAGCTTTATTTTCCCTCTTCCTTGCTGTCTTAGTACAACAGGGCAGCTTGTTGTTGTTGCTGCTGCTATTACTCTCTCTACACAGGGGCTGTGTGCACCTACTATTCCCCTCCTCTTCTCTGCTGTAACTAACAGTCTTTGGACTGTTGCTACCCTCTCTTCCATTCACTATCTATCCCTCTAACATACATATAATCACACAACCTACTCTCTAATACCATGCTGCCTACATGTTCATGGAACCCTGCACAAATAGCAACCTATTGCTGCTACACGGTCCTGTGCATACTAGGACACAGGTGCCCCCTTACCTATACTGACCTGCGACAGCCCCTTGCACAGGTCCCTATTTTCTCCTACAACCTATCGCCTAGAGCAGCAGGAACCCCAACTGCAGTTGTAAGTACACAGCAGTGCACTTGCTACTATTACTACGGCCTGTGCACCAAGTGCATAGGTGCACAAGTAGCTCCCCTGCTATTAGCTACTGCCTATACAGAGATGTGCATTACCGGTTTCAAATAGTATATCCTGCTTCTATGCCTTGACACGGTACAGTTTATTACAAGCAGGTCCCTAAGCCACTATTAACAACCCCACATTACTGCACTCCCTGCTGAGTTCATAGCAGCAGATGCTGCCTCTCTGTTCAGTGCCAATATGTACAAGTGTGCTCCTGTGCTGCCACAGAACTTCCCTCTCCTCACCCCTCTATCAATCTACTAGCTAGCTAAATATCAACCCATTTAGTTACTATCTATCTATCCTAATGTGTAATGCCTCTGTCCCAAACTTTGTAGGACCAGAAATACGATACATGCCAGCAACACTTCACCAATGTGCCAAACCTCATAATGAGCCCATTAGCGAAATGCTTTAGCTGTAAATCATGATAACGACCCAGAATAATATTACAAGTAATAGGTATATAGTTAATCTCATCCACACAGATAAATAGTCCAAGATGTAACTAAGTCTAATATGATAAATATAGCAAATATCCAGCAGGTAATAAAAATAATAATTGTACGGGAAAGACATCCCAAAACCACAGTAAAAGAAAATAAAGTAATCATCAACTACATGTCTGCTGAAATAAAAGGAAATAAAATAGCAAGTCTAAAATAGAGAGACATGTCTCAAGAGAAGTCCTCGGGCACTATCTTGTCCTCCTGCGAACGTACATCACCTGTCTCGAATCCAGAACCGTAAATCTTCGGGTAGTCCTCCTCTCTAACTAAGTCTAGAGAGATCACTAGGTTCTCAGGGGATTTGTAGCTCCCCTTCCCGAAAATTCTTGAAATATTTTTTTATTATTTATTTGAATTAAATGGTGATTTTTAGAATCTTTGTAAATAATTATTTAGTTAATTTTTACGGTGAATGAGTTTAGCCAGGGTTGAGTTTTGAAGTACAAGGTGATTACAAATCGTGGCACGGATAGTGCAACGACGTGCTTTGACTAGTGTATTAGCCCTGGTAGGGAAGGTCGAGCCTTAGTGATATCCTAACTAGGAAAACCAGGCCAAGTTGCGACTTAACCCTTACCGATGATTTTATTTATTATTTAATTATAGTACTGAGTTTTAGGGAACCCGGTTGTACTAAACCTGTCCAGATTGGGCCCAAGTCAAATCCAAGCCAATATAGGTATGTAGTGGGACCAAATACGGCCTTGTAGACATGTTCGATAAATGCAAATATTTTGTATATATTAGGAATTGGCAATTATTTTCTAAATAACTGTTATAGGAAGAATATAGGTATTATTAATATTAAATAGCGTTTAGAATATTGTACGAATTTCTGGAGCCAAATAAATGGGGGGAGGGGTTGATGAGTTCACCGCAATATATTATTGGTTTAATTTCAGTGTTATTAGGATTATTATTATTATTAATATTGTTGATATTATTATTAACCAATAGTATTTTACTATTATTGGTTATGATTATTGTCAAATAAATATTATAGTATATGTATTCATATTTATGTAGGTAGGCCCTACACTAGGTGGTAAAAAGTATTGAAGTTTATTTGGATTTTATGTAGATTATCAAATATAATATAATATATATGTATGTATGTATATGTATGTATATATATATATATATATATATATATATATATAAAAATAATATATATGTATGGATGTGTATGTATATATATAAATATATATTATATGGTGTGTATGGTACGTATGTATAAATATATATGTATATGTGTGTAAACGTATATATACGTATATATGTAGATGGGTACTTACATGTATATAGATATATATGTATAATGGTAAAAAATAGAAAAGAATTAAATTAAATCAATAAAGGAATGGGCAATTGATCCCAGGCCCAAACCTTAGGCCCGAGCCACCACAGGAAAGCCAGCCTGGCCCAATCCCCATACCGAGCCTCCCCTACAGCTCCCCACAAGGAATTTCCTCAACAGCAGCAAGGCTCGGGCCCAACCGAGAGGAAACCGCACGTTATATACATGTATAACGACGAGACCGAGAGAAAGAGTTTTTCCTTGATAAATAAGAAAACCCTTAAAACCCTAATGCAAGCCCCCACCCCCGACGACCAGGCATCGCCATGCGCGCCTGCCCAGCACCGATGGCCGGCCAGAGCGCCGCTAGGGCCGGCCGTGCGTCGACAGTACAGGCGACAGCAACAGCAAGCCGCAGCAGAGGTGCCACTTCGTCGCGGGAGTTCTTCGCGCACGATGGATCGTTTCTCGAACCGATTCCTCTGGTACGTACCCAAACTATGCGACTTCGCATCCCTGTAATTAGTTTCAGGAAGAACATAGTTGAAACTAGGGATATTTCGACCCACAGATCGACTAAATTCTGTTCGAAAACAGGGAGTAGGATCGTCCAAACCTCATACTTGGAAGGCCAATTTCTGTCAAATCCTTAATCTATTTTGAAAACCAATTGATCAATATCAAAGACAATATATAGGGGATCAGAAACTATTTCGTAGTTTTGAATTTCATAAACTGTGTATAGATTTATCTATTCTTGAAAATCAGGAAAAACTAAGTTGTAAATCAATAAAATTCAATAAAACGCTCCGATACCACGTACGTCCCGCCAAACCGGACGACTTGGTCGTGAACCGCAAGCATCGAAAGGTGCGTAATGGCTTCGTGGACGTGTGGGCTTTGACATAATTCAAATTGGTCGTGTGTGCGCGACGATTTTGATGCGTATCCGTCAAAATTTACCGTATCGACCTCCATGCAAATTTCCTAATTACTTTGTGCACGTTCATCAGATCACGACGAAACTTGTGCCATCAGGACCGTATTATTTTTCTGGTCCTGTATGCCAAGTTTGGTCCGATTCTGAGACAGTTGATCGGATCGCCGTTTTGCGGGCCCCCACGGTCTGACTCAACAGGTAATTTTGTGCACGGTCTGCCGGAATCCAACTTTGGACATACGGTTGGGTTCGTATCAGAAAACCGGACCTGCTGACAAGTAGTTTGACAACTTTAGAGACCATTGACTCTGGCACGCTTTTCGGTGCAAAGCGGGTCCAACGGCGGATACCGTTTTTGCCCAAAATTATTGTTTTGTCTTTTTGTCCAGAATTGGACTTAAGGACAGGAAATCCTAGCTAATTTGACTATTTTGAGACTGTTGGAATTGTCTGTTTCACCTTTCGGAAACATTTGTGATGATTTGGACTTATTGGCATATCAGTTGACAGTTTATTGATGGTTTTTCGAGCTACCACCAGGCAAGTATACCTTGCCTTTCTCTACAGTTTTATTTACATGCATTGTATTTCATTTTTCAGTTTTGATTGTTTATGTACATGTGCTTTTCGTATTATATTCTTTTGAGTTGTCTTCATTGCATATAGCCGTGTTCATGTTTGATCCTGTGGTTCACACTTGGAGTTTCTCGTCAGTACTTTGCTTGAGTCGTGTCATAGAACGAGTACGTGTAATTGAACTGCTAAATCCTTAATATTGTTTCCTTGGCACCAGAGAGTCCACATTCGGGATGAGGGTGTTTTTCTTGATCTAGTTGCATTCGTGAGTCCACACTCGGGACGAGGATGTCGATTATTTGCGCCAGAGAGTCCACACTCGGGACGAGGGTGTTGACTTGATTTGCATCAGAGAGTCCACACTCGGGACGATGGTATTTACATTAGAGAGTCCACACTCAGGACGAGGATGTTATACTTGCACCAGAGAGTCCACACTCGGGACGAGGGTGCCTTGCCGTGAACTAACCAGAGAGTCCACACTTGGGACGAGGGTTAGTACTAACCAGAGAGTCCACACTCGGGACGAGGGTTAGTGATTAGTTCAAACCCATGAGTCCACACTCGGGATGAGGGTTTGGTTCTTCCATTGATCTCGTGTTATCGTTCATCCGGCAGTTCATTTATACGTAGTTGTTCTAGTGTTCGTGTGTTCGTGTTCGTCTTCGTCATCATTTGTCGTGTTCCTATTTTTCTTGTTTATTTTCTTGCGCTTGATAAAACTGTTAGATAGGCATGTATATTATGTATCTTGCTATGTCCTCTGAGGACCTGATGATCTCTTCAGGTTTAGCGATTGTATGGAGTTAGCTAGTGGTTCTGGATGACAGATGTGATGATGCGCTTGCGGGATTCATGTATCGTTATCGTGTTTATTATCCGCTCGTGCTTTCATACCTTATCATGAGATATCATGTTTTTTGATTCAGTTTTAGTCTCTTGTTATTTCCTTTAGAGTCTTATCGAACATTTATGCTAGTAGGCTGCAGACCACGACCCATACTTGTTCATTCATGTTTCGTACACTTATTATGGATTTGAGATATAGATTTATTTGCCATGATTTGGCAGTATACCATAGCCTTGACAGCGTTTATGTATCCGAGTCGGGCTGGAGTCTGCTCGATACGTAGCTGGCTTGCTCACGTACTCGCGTCCGAAAAGCGGGTGCGGGTCGTGACAAGTCCTCCTCTCTAACTAAGTCTAGAGTGATCACCAGGTTATCAGGGGACTAGCAAGATACATATAAATATGCCAAAATGTAAAAGTAGAACATATGCTGAGAAGTAAGAAATATCAAAGGAAAATCAACTAAGGCATAATGGACTAAGATTCCAAGATCTAAGACACAAGGAACCTAAGATACTGGCATGCCACACTGGTGGTGGCTAACTGGTCAAATCTATAGACTGTAGTCAAGGCAAGCACTCCCAATCGAGATAGTAGCCATTCCTAGTATCAAGGTCGAATAATCCTATAGATCGTACTCAAGGTATGCACTCACAATCTATAGAATGTCACAAGTCAAGTCCTATTCAAGTCAAGTCAAGTCAAGAAAACAAGGTGTAGGACCTGACGACTTTTTTAAGGGACACATATGAAACTAAAGCAATATAACAAATAAGGAACTCATAACAGAAGACGAAAATATGCATATAAACTAGAAATATGTAAAAGTAAAAACTATAAAAAAGATAAGTGAAACTATACATGGGATAAAGCAATCATGAACATGAGAAAAAGAACAAGAGAGAAGTAATGAACATGCATAATTAATATACTATACAAGATGGCAAGCTATACTTGCCTGGTGGAAGCACGTAGAACCAACAATATCCAATCACTCAGTGAGCCACAAAAGTCAAACTCCCGCAAATATCTCTAAAAGCTGAAACCGACATCATCAATGTGTTTGGAATAAGAAAAATGTCTATGTTTGACTATCCATGTCCAATTCTAGTTATAAGGACAAAATGGTAATTTTGGATCAAAATAATGTTCGTCATTGGACCCGCTTTATACCCAAAAACGTGTCAGAATTTATGGTCTCTAAAGTCAAAAAATTATATACCTATAAGTCCAATTTTTTTCTACGAACTCAATGATATATCCATATTTGGATTTTGATGAGCCGCGCACAAAATTACCCATTGAGTCGGATTGCAGGCTACCAAAATAGCGTTCCGGTCAACCTTCTCAGAATCGGTCCAAACTTGGATCACAGGATCAGAAAAATAATACGAGTCTAGTGGTATAAGTTTTGTTGCGATATGACGAAGGTGCACAAAGTAATTGAAGATTTTGCAAAAGGGCCAATACGATGTACCTCGACCAATATGCCTCAAATTCGTTGCACACATGTAACTAATTTGAGTTCCGTCAAAGTCCACACGTCCACAACATCAATACGAACCTTTCGATGCTTACGGGTAGCGACGAAGTCACCCGGTTTGTCGAAACAGATCCTGTATCGGGAAATTTAAGTTTTAAAAATAGATTTTCATGGTTTTTTTTTATTTTTAAATCAATTTTTCTAGGTGTATAATAAATGAATCAGAATCTATAAACAACGTTTAGAAGCCATATTGGTTGTCGTTAAACTTATTCAGGTAGTTTTCTAAATTAATCAATGTATCGATGAATATTCGCCTTCCAAAATAGCTCCCTGGAATCGAAACTTTATTCGATTCGAGACAGTTTTTCATCAACTTTGGGTCGATTTTTAACTCGATTTTGATTTAATGTAATTCGAAACTATCCAATGGGGTTGAAGAGGTATATGTTAGGTACATACCAGAAAAAATGGCTAAAAAATGGTCGTTCATGACGTGTTCCATGTATCTCAACTAACGAGGTACATATTAGATCCTAGTCACATTTCAGACCATTCTGAGATTACTGTGGGATCGAGCCTATCCTACGCATCCCATAGAGATTTGCATCGTCGAGAGAAAGGCTTACGGGCCAGACCATTCCTTTAGTTAGTGTCGTGTGGAGGTATCATGTACCAAGCGAGTCGACTTGGGAGCGCTACGATGCAATTAGGGAGCATTTTCCTCATATCTTTATTGGATTAGGTATGTTTTCTTTAATTAGTCATTAGTGATTTATGTATATTAGTGTGTGCTTAATTTCGAGGACAAAATTTTATAAGGTGGAGAGGTTGTAAGACCTCTGAATTTTTGACATATTATATATATTTTTATATATATTGTTGGAATTATATATTGGTTATTATATATTTTCTCATATTTATTCATGATCATAAAATACACTCTTCCGTAGCTTTGATTTTTGGAGCATAAGAAATGTCAAACTCTAGAAACTTCTTTCATAAGTTTTCACCTAGACAAGTTTATCTTCGATTTGGTATATCATGTCCCACTAAAATATGTTTTCTTGTATTCTATTTTCTTCGCACAACTTCAGGGTCAATTTAAGAAGTTATCTACCGCGAGATTTGTCGTAACTTCTAACTTAAATTTCGGACTCGACATCGATCCAACCTAAACGACCCAATATATGGTTTCGACTATTTTTGAGCCTACTACACACTTGTCTTGGTGTCCCCCTCAATCGAGGCCCCATGTGCTATTTAAATTCAAATGGCACATAAGATCCCTTATATGAATTTTTAAGCCTATTTTCCAATCTGGTAATTTTTCTTGAGCCTAAACTTGTCTAACAAGTTGTAGATAACTTGTCAGGGTAAACTCAATCAATGGACCTATCTAGAATTTTATTTCACATTTTTGGAGACTTTAATTGGGTCAAACCTGTTAGGGAAACTCAATTAATGCAAGGTTCTATATTTGAAAACTTGTATATCATTGTGCCAATCCCCCTTGTATTTGGTTTCCATAATCCATCAAAACCCACCCATACCTGCAGAAGAACAGCCCATGACCGACCCCTATCAATACCCTATGTAAATACCATCTTATCCTAACCAAAAATACCCCAAACAAAACCATAACATTATCTCTACTGCTGCCGCTGTTGTCCTTTCTTGCGCTGTTGTTTGGCGCACTTGCCAACCACCTCCAGCCCAACCACCTCATCATCGATGTGCCCAAGACCCCCCCTCCACCTTTCCAAGGCTGGCCATCACTGGAAACCACTCATATAGGTCACAACATCCCTTACAAGACACCCTCGATTTGTTGTCCAAAAATACAACAGGTATGTCCATCTTGCGAATGCGTTTTCTCCACTTCTATGCATCAAAACTTTATAGAACCAAAAATACTGGGTTTCCCTATGTCTACTACCTTTATATAAAATTTTATACCGAAATTCTTTTTATATTTTCCGGGCACATGTTTTACCAAAATATGTTCAGAATTAAGACTGTTTAATGCGTGACAATTTTGAACCATATAACTTCAGTTTTACCATTTATGTCATATATAAAAATGATCATATTTCGATTACCTACAATTCTCATTCAATGAGTTTCTTATAATTTTGCTGTTTTAATGCTTGAATCATTCAATCTTTGAAGGACAAAATTTGCCGTAAAATAAACTATCAACATTACCATCTTATGAGTCCCAAATAATCTTTTGTGCATCCAATGCTCCATATTATCAACCCTCGACTCATGGTCATGAATATTGGATAATTTAAATAATTATTTATCATTTATTTAGAATATTATAGCTATTTTATTTATGGTTAAACAAATCCTAATTACGTTGATTTATCAATGCGGATACTAGTTTGATCATGAGATGATTCCTAAATGGTTTTTATGCAACAATAATAATTATATAAAATATATTTCTAGAATTATAGATATTATTTCAAAATTAATATTGAATATTTTCTATCTATATTTTGTGGAATTTTGTTAGCCCTAGTAGGAGTATTATGACTAGTATGTATTATAACTAGTATATAGTTAGATAATTGTATGTACTATATATATATATAATTTTATTATTTATATATATATACATATATATATAATAAAATTATATATATATAGTAATAATGTTAGTATGGTTATTAATATATTATAGGAGTTAGTGAGACCGTGACTACGGAGGGTGACGTCGGATCGATACTTTATTCCTTTGCTGCAAATCCAGGCAAGATACATTACTACCTCTCTGTACTATTTAAATACATGGTTGTTTTCGTGCATAGGAAAAGATGTGTTAGTGGTGTACGTTCAAGTGTGACTTGGGTGCTATCGATGGTATCATCGATATGATAGTCGTGTGTGACCTACAGATTAGAAGACTATCCCGATTAGAAGTATTATTTCTTATGACTTATATGACTGGACACATCTCATGACACAGCACTTGAGTGAGTTTACATTGTGTTGGCATGAGCCTACGTTTTTGGCTAGCTACCAATATGGGTGGATTATGTGACGGTTCATATATTAATTAGAGTGAGTCTAGATAGTGACTTGGATCGTGATGTAGAATGCCAGAGTCGTGGATGTGATTCAAGCAGAACATGGGAGGAGGAGACTATTAGTAGACGTAAGGGACATACACTTGCATATCATCCTTAGTGTGCTATGTTATAGTCTATACTAGTGGATATATCTGACAGCTTCCACGGACTAGTATATAGTTCGGTCGAGGAAGTATGCTAGTATATGTTCCAGCATTAGTTGACGCTAATGCTACACCCTTTGTCACCCCCAGTTTTCAAGAATAGGGGTATTTTGGTCATTTTCCACTTTAGAATAATTTTAGAATAATTTTATTATTTATGATATTGTTTTGGGGTTATTTGAGTCGGGTTCAAATTTCAATTCAATTCGACTTATATCGGGGACCCGGGATAGTTTTTACTATAGTGGGACCCACTCATTAGTTAGACATGGCCCACATGACAATATTTAAGTTGGTATGGTTAGACTAAATATTTATGATTAGGTTGGTTTAATTAGAGACTCAAACTAGACTAAATTAGCCTCAAACTAAAACCCTATTTAAATTAAATCAATAGGAGTCATGGGGGGGTATTTTAGACTTTAGAAAATAGGGACACCTTGCATTTTTGGGCCGGCCACTAGAGGGGATAGGGATGAGCATTTATCATTTGTTATTATCCACAAATATTTTCTCTCTTGTTCTTCCCCAAATTAAAGAGGAACCTCCATTGATTTTATCTCCAAATTAATCCTTTCTTCTGTTGGCCCATTGGTCATGGTCAAACCTGATTTTAATAATTGATCAAACTCTGTCTCGATATAAATGCAAGCCAATTCAGATATTTACCAACGACGTTTTGGACACTGCTCAACGATGGATATCTACTCTGTTCAAGACCGAAGTTGTTTGCCACTCAGAATGTATTTCCTTCAAAGCAATGTAATTTTTCATTTTATTGAGTCTAGGAATATATTTTACACCAAGTCGTACTGGCAAATACGCTATCCTAAAATCGTTTTTAAAAACTGACCTATCTTTTTAAAATGACCTATATTTTTGAAAAACATCTATTTTACAAAAAGCTTCTGAAGGACTTTTCAAAAAGCCAAAATTATTTTTCTCAAAATCAACTGACCAAATCCTGACAGAACTCGGCCAGAGTTCGGCCAAGTTGAACGTTATGTGAACGTTTGATTTTAAACTTGGTCTTCCTTCAGTTGCGGTTTGTTACAAAGAGTTCTGTCCGAATTCTGCCCGAATTCTATCAGAGTTCTGTCTTTGGAAAAACTATAAATAGAGAAGGATTTCGATCATTTCAAATAACCAATTCACTTTCAATCTCTTCTCTTCTAAAGCTTACATTTCTTCCAAAGAGTTCTAAAAAGCTTTCATTTTTAAATCCCAAGCCAGTTACAATCCTCTAGTCGATTTGCCAGTACGGTGCGGTCTAGAAGTTTCAGAGCGATTGTAATCAGAGGCTTGATTGAAGATACAACTCTTCACAATTGAAGTTAGTTGAGTTCTTCGTATCAAAGCTCGCGTCTGTAGAAGTTGCAAGGACTTCGTATGAAAACTTGCAGGATTTTCCAATAGTGGATTCAATTGGAAGCTAGAGTTCTTCCGACTGGACTAGTCCTCACAAGAAGGAAACTAGTATAAATCTCGGTATTTGTGTTTGCCTTCTAATCACTTTTTTATTACTGTTATTTATTTTGTGATTATTATTAGACATTGCTAATTCATAAAAAGGTTGTCAGAACTTGGACGTGAGACCATCTCTTAATCTACAAGTTGAGGAGGAGGCAAGTATACCTTGCCAACTTGTATTGTATTTTTATGTATACTCATTTTTTTATTCCTATCCATACATTTGTTACTATATCCATGATACTCACTAACACATATTGCTTGCACATGATTATGTGCATAAACTAGCTGCTTTACATCCTGTCATTATTTTATTTATTCTTCTACATTAGTATCTATTCTTCTACGTTATTTGTGATTTTACTTGTTATTTTGAATTTTCCTTAAGCATGACTCGACTTGATCCCCGTATTACTTGACTTGACTTGATTCCATAGTTCCCTAGGCTAGAATATTGGTTTTATGTGTTGGTTATTGTGATAAAATCTTTAATCGTTAGCGTCTCACCAGCTGCAAAAGAGATTTGTTTACTTGGCCATCGGTCGCTAGCTTCTAACCAGGTTGTGATAGATACCTGTGATATGATTGTTAATGTCTCACTGGACTGTAATTACTATTACCAATAGCCACGACTAATACCGTTGTTCTCATGGCATGCCACACTCTTAGATGTAGTATTCCTTTATATTTATTTTATTGTGTATTCTTTGAATGTTTTTAATTGTTATATTTGGCATGTATATTATGTATCTTGCTACGTCCCTTCTGAAGACTTGGTGATCTCTCCAGGTTATTGCTAAGCTCGTATAATAGATGGATTGTTATGATTACATCTGTAGGATCCAGGTATTGCTAGTGACATTAATTTATTATTCTTTCGTACCTTATATTCCTTATCATGATACATTCTGCTTGTTGGTCTAATTTTGATGGACTAATGTTATTCATTCAAGTCTGCTCGAACATATATGCTAATGGACTGCAGACCATGACACATATTTTTTATTTTTATATATTCTTTATGTGGATGAAGATATAGTCCGACTGGCTATATTAGATAAGATATCATATTATGGATAGTGTATACTTATGTGAGTTGGGCTGGAGTCCGCTTCATACGTAGCTGGCATGCTTACGTATCACACTCTTATGTATTTGAGACTGGAGCATGATAATATTACACTATTTTATTCTTCTTATTACGTCTCCATGCGAAGACCTACTTGTTTATGATATGTTTTGTATTAGTGGTGTTTCAACTAAAAGCCACAAAAGTTTTCTCTTCACTAAGAATCTAATCCAACCTGGATTGCTTATTTACATTTGGGTAAATAAGTTTTTTATTGACATTCTTTAATAGAATATGGTCAAATATCGTCGCACTATATTATTTTAATGGCCATTGAATATGCAAAAAAAATTAATGATTATTTTATTCATATTCCATAGCTCGTCTAAGCATGAATACTTGACAATTATTTTATAATTGTTGGCTATAGGATTTTATGTGCACTTATCTCTTTTAGGACAATTCCATAATCTAAAATAATGTCATGAGTTAGACAATTTAAGATAGAGAAAAAATTTAGGGATGGCAAGATTCTCCTTTTCTAGTAGAGAGAATCCTTTCAACCTAATGGTCTAGCATGATTCAGGTCAAGGGCAGATAATTGGATAGCCGTTGGTGTACTTCATCGTACTTTAGGTACGTACCTTATCGTACTTCAGGTATGATACAATATCATTTAGGGACAGCACCGCATCATCCTTGTGTTAGGTATGTGTGATATAGTCACCTTCGCTAGATTAGAGAAATCATCTAACATATTTTATATTAACATATGAAGATCTAGGAATCTTCGTATTTTATCATTACACTGTGCTGTAAGGGGAGCTAGTAGACAAATGACCTACTAAAGCATATTTAAGTACATATTTTACCCCTAGTTAATTTAAGTATGATTCTATCTTATACAAATGTTAGTCTATTCTTATTCACTACATCAAAATTATTTAAATAAAGACCAAAAACAAAAAAGGAAAAAGTTAAAAAAGAAGTAATTAAAAACAACCAAAAGCCTTTCCATTTGTTGAGTTAGAGATATAGAGAATTGTTTAACTTGATATATGGATAACATTCTATGTTTTGTGTTATTATTATGATTGCGTGTTAGTATGTGTTATTTTGATTGTGTTGTAAATATTACTACTCATGTGTTGTGTTATCCTTTATAAAAGTTTGCGTTTAGAAGGTTTGTCTAAAACTAGGGAAAAAATACCAACTTAGCAACGGACTATAGAGGACTTACCAACAGAAAGTCAACAGAGAGGTGACGGGCCAGCAACAAAAGTTTAGAAATTTTTGTTTAGTGACCATCTAGCGACGGACGATAATGGTTCATCGACTGGGAAACTTTGCCAATGTCGTCGCTATTACGAGAAATTATGTATCAGATACACAAATTTATCCTAACGTTGCCAATGTTGTAACTAAGTCAGTCATTATCATAGCAATGAATAATGTAGTTAATATTCTGACGTTGGTTTACCATTGCTATGTATGTCGCTGCAATTTCGAATGCGTGATGTCTTAGAGACAGATTTTCGGTCAGTGGCGTTTAACTTGTCGACATAACTTTTACGTTGGTATTCCTTCACTATATAATGTTAGCGACAAAATTCTTAAACATATAGACAAAAAAATTTCTCACTATTTTGATATTTTTATCGTAAAACAAATAGTTAGAGGCTTTAAATTTTAGTTATACTAGAAGAAATCCAAACATTTTTTGATTCTAAGGATTGTTTGTATACTAATCTTCTACTTGACCTATATTGTCCCTAACATATATATACGCAATCAATATATCATCAAAACTTCTCGACGAGTATCAATGTAAGTGGTTTCCAATAAAGTATCATAATATCAAGTTTTGTACAATAAAAAACTAATCCATTAAAATTTAATCATTTATAGAAGAAAAAAATAAACGAATAAAGAATTAAAGAATTTTTTGCAAAAAAAAAGTAAGTAGATGAACCTGAAAGGAGGAGGAGGTCGATCTGCAACGAGGAGGAGAAAGGGATCGGAGGAGAAGGCGACGAGGCTTGGGGGATCATCGAAGGAGGGGGTGTAAGCCTCCTAGATTATTAGGCTTCTTCTAAATTTTTTTTTAAATGAATTATTTTCCATAAATAATTTAATATAATTAGTTTTGATCATTAAATGTACCTTTCCGTGACTTTAATTTTTGGAGCACTAGGGATGTCAATCTCTCGAAACTTTCTTCATGAGTTTTGAAGTAGACAAGATTATCTTCATTTTGAAATATCATGTCCTGTTCAAACTTGTTTTCTTGTATTCTATTTATATTGTACAATCTTCTGGTCAATTTAGGTAATTTGATCACCTACCAAAAAACTTGACCTAACTTTCAGTTTAATTTCGGGGCTCGACGTTGATCCAACCTAATTGACCCAATATATAATTTTCTACTATTTTGAACCTACTACATACATGCTACTTGTGTGACATCCAATTGAACTTACTACCAAAATAAATCACATTAGCGACGCCATAGGCCATCGCTAAACCGGAATAAAATGTCGCTGATTTCGTTTGGCGACGAAATCCACATGTCATGTATTAACTGGTCACTAACACAGAATACGTCATTGTTCGTCGCTATGGTGACATTTATTTGTGATGCCCTGACGTCACTACCTTTTGAGTGGATAGCGACGTTTGCCTATGAGGCATTGCTAATTAGCGACATAGATATTCGTTGCTAATTGTCGCTGACAGTTTAGCGTTTAGCGACATATTATGTGATATTTAGTGACGTACTATCTGACATTTTGGGTTTGCTATGTAACGATACTAGCGACTTTTGGCGACCATTAGCGACGTCTCCGACATAGGCTAGCGACGTTTTGAAACATGAATAGTGACGTCCTTTGGGACGTTAGTAAACTACTTGCTGACATGTCGAGTTTGCCATGTCAACAACTTAGCGACGTCTAGTGACTATCTGGGATGTTTGCTTTTCAGGTTAGCGACTATCTGTGTCAGTGTAGATGTGTCTGTGTCAACGTATGTTTGTGTCGTGTCTGTGTCAGCGTGTGTGTGTCTGTGTCAGCGTACGTGTGTGTCATGTCTGTATGTCTGCGTCAGTGTGTCTGTGTCATGTCAGGAAAAGGGAAATAGGGTTAGGGTTAGCTGCCATAGTCAGGGTCGTGTCAGGGTCGTCGGGGCTGGGGGCGAGGGGGTTCGACGGTGGAGGACTCGAGCAGCTCGGAGGGGAGGGTGGTCGCCGGAGGGAGGGGGTCGCCAGAGACGAAATGGGGGAGGGGGAAAGAAATTTTGGGGAGAGCGGAAGAATAAAAATTTTAGGGGAAAATAATGAAAAGTCGATCGGCCAGCAACCCTATATGAAATAATTTAGCGACGTCCGCAAAAGACGTTGCTAAACATCGTTGTCCACTAATATACTGCCGACCTTCTAGTGGAGGAGTCGCTAAACGTCGCTACCTAAAACAAAACAGCGACATTCTCCGACTAAACCATGATGTTTTTTTCCAAACCATAATGCATGTCGTGAACTGTTGCTGAAATTCGCTGATAGTGACGTTCAGCGACGTCCGCTTTAGTCGTCGCTAAATACAACAAAAGTAGCAAATTTTTTAACCGGCATCGCTAATCTCGTCGCCAATATGACTTATTTTTATAGTGACTCCTGCATGCTATTATTCTATCAATGATCTTGGTTGATCTAAATTGTAGTCATAATCGTACCACGCCCAACCTAACCCAAACTACCAAACCAATGTTCACATTGACATAACCTTCATTATTCTTTTGTTGGGTTGTAAACCAATGCATCAATGAAGCATGACTCCTCCCTAACTATTACCCTTAGTTAGCACCTAAATGTCTAATTTAGCAGATTATTAAATCTTCAATTTTGTGATTTACAATAATTAGTTTGGCGTAAGTCAGGTTATTGATAATATTAATAATATCCCTTGGGCCTTAATGTTTACAAATCTTGTGCCTAATAGTAATAAACCCTAGACTCTATATCCATACAATATCTGTTAGGGCAGAGTGATATAGTAGCAACCTTATTAAACCAAAGCTTCAACCCAGCTCAGTTTCCTCCCAAACCTAT
Source organism: Iris pallida (assembly GCA_029216955.1). NCBI lineage: Eukaryota > Viridiplantae > Streptophyta > Magnoliopsida > Asparagales > Iridaceae > Iris > Iris pallida. Next base: position 8,485,682 of record JANAVB010031415.1, on the reverse strand, counting down.
TCCCTTATTCATATAAATTCCTTACAGGCTACAAATGAAACCCTAACTTTTCTCTCTACCAATAGCTTTCTCCCGTTCTTCTTCTTCTTCTTCTTCTTATTCTTCTTCTTCTTCTTCTTCTTCTCCTCATCCTTCCCAAACTCCTTCTCCTCCTTCCTAGACCTCTTATTTACTTTCCTCTCATAGTTGTTGTTGTTGATGTAAATTATGCTACAGATGTCACTGCTAGAGCCATAGGCCTCCGTCGTACCGCATGCGTGCCACAGCATGCCATTGTGGCCGCCCTAAGTCCGTTGGCCGACTAGACACAGCAACTGTCGCTGCTACTGTTGCGTACAACGGCCACCACTGTCGCAACAACGGTTGCTAGTGCCTTCGACGAGATCATGCACCGCCCGTGCACCATCGTGTGGTGCCGCACACCACCCGAAGATCCTCCGACGATTGTGCCACCATAGCCCTGCAGCTCTTTCGCGTATGGGTGAGTAGAGCAACCGTGGCTGCTGCTGCACACGTGTGGCAAGCCCTGGTCGGCCACCCGCCCGCCATTGCATGGTGGCCGTTCGCTGCCCGGGGGCACCTTATCGTGGCCGCACTACCTGGCTACAGTCCCCTGCACAGCATGGAGTCAACTTCGAGTTCAGAATCGAAATCCCGATGAAGCGTGCGTAGATCAATAGCTAGAATGTACGCCTCGGGACAGTAAATTTGTACACATTTTTTAAGAAATTTAAACATTAGATCATCGATCTGATTCTTCCATCTCAATCTCGGTATTTACCCCTTCGCTAACCTAAATTTTCAACCATTAATTCGATCGTTTGATAGAATAAACTGACCACCAAGTTGACCGTTTAAATCACGTTTATTTTTGACAATTTCGTGGAGCCAACTTCGCGGATTCATTTCTCTCTCATTGAAGTTTTGGTTGATGAGTTTCCAACTTCGCTGCGTAGAAGGTATAACCACCTTCGTGCCGTAATAGTTTTAGCTTCATAGGATGTCATTTGGTTTGTTGAAATTGATGCCAAAGTTGACCTTTCGAAACCGTAATTTCTAACTTTTAAAATTCTAATTTTGGACCTGATACTCTGGATTCCAATTATAACTCCACCAGTGGACACTTGGTGTCGTTATGCCTCAAATTCATATATAATTTACTGAGTTTGGAGCAACGTGGCTCCGACATGCATTACGGTACAAATCGGGTCCCACATTCTGGGTCAGCGTGATATTTTAAGATCGGTCATGGAAATCCAATTCTGGATATACCGTAAGATTTTGTATCATCATCCTTGACTTGTGGATAAATACTTTGCTAGATTTAGTGGAATTTGGCTCCGGCACTCATTTTCGTGCAAATTGGATCCTAAAGTCCGGGTCAACGAGTCATTTTGATAACAGCTCATCGAAATCCAATTCTGGATGTACCATTCTATTCGTATAGTCATTTTGGACTCGTTGACATACAGTTTGCTAGGTTTAGAGGACTTTTATCGTGTCGTATTTTTTGGTGCAAGTAGGTCCAACGGTGGACCGTATTTTGACCTAAAATTACCGTTTTGCTCCTATGTGTCACCCCCAGTTTTCGAATTAGGGGTATTTTCGTTATTTTCCAAGTTTTATAATTTTTAGGAATTTTATTTGATTTTATATGATTTTTAGGGATTTGTTTGATTTAGTTTGAATTTTATCCAATTTGGACTTAAGTTGGAGACCCGGGTAGTCTGGACCCTAGTGGGACCCACATACTAGCTGGGCTTGGCCCACATGCCATCCTAATTAGGCTAGAAACCAATAAACCATACTTCCATGGCTTAACTAGTCAGTTAGAGGCTTAATTAGCCGATTTAGAGTTAAACCGAACCAAATCGAACCAAACCAAAAACAAACCGAACCAACCTAAGTCTAATGGGTTGGGGGCTTAATGGGTCTCCACCCAAACCCACCAAGCCCTCCCATGGACGGCCAAGAGGAGCCACTCCCCCTCTCTCTTTCTTCACTCCTAAGTAAACTCCTTCTCTCCATTTCTTTCTTTTTCCAAGCTTCTTCTTCTTCAAGGGATTTCCAATTAGGTATGCTCTTAAATTCCCATTAATTTCTCTTTTGCATTTATTTCCTTCACCATAAACGAGGAGGAGATTATTCTCCACACTTTGACCATAGCTTTTAATAGGTTTCCTAAAATCTAGTTTAAGGATTCTAAATTGTGGTTTTTCTTTATTAGAGTGGAATATATATATATATATATATATATATATATATATATATATATATATATATATATATATATATATATATATATATATATATATTTATATGTATTTGTGTGTGTGTAGAGAGAGTTGTGTTGGTGGTGTCATGAGAGTGGTGGTGGTGTTGTGAGAGAGTGTGTTTGTGTGTGAGTATGTTTGAGTGTGTGTGTATGTATATTTATATATAGATATGTGTGTGTAAGTTTAGAAGGAGAAATAGGAAGAGATTAGAGTGGGAGGAAGAAATTAGAGAGAGTTAGAGAGTAGGAGGGAAGTGGAAGAAGTAGAAGAAGATGAAGAGAATAAGATGCAACAGCAGCAGCTGCTGTTGGGGGGGGATGTGAGCTGCAGCCCCTCCCCCCCCCAAACAGCACAGCAGCAGCAGCAAAAACAGTGGCAGCAGCAGCAGTATTACCAGCAGTGGCAGCAGTAGCAGTAGCCTAAGAACCCCCCCTTTTTAGCTCTTTAACCCTCTATATACCCCCCTATATACATATATAGGTATATATAGATATGTATATATATGTGTGTATATATATATATATATATATATATATAAATGTATATAGATAGATAGCTAGATGGTTTTAAATAAGAGTTAGAAGAAGAAGAATTGGAAGAAGTAGGAGAATAAGGAAAATGGTAAGGAATAAGGAAAAATAAGGAGAAGGAGAAGAATAGAAATAAGGAGAAGGAGAAGAATAGGAATAAGGAGAAGGAGAAGAATAGAAATAAGGAGAAGGAGAAGAATAGGAGAAGGAGAAGGAGGAGGGAAAGAAGAGTATTAGTATAGGAATGTGGGAAATTAAATTAGAAATGTGTGAGAGTGAATAGGTTTTGGTGAAAAGATGAAATCGAGCTTCGAGTGTCGGAACGCGTTGAAACTTGGAGGAGGCCTAGATTATGTGAATTAGACTTTGCGGATAGGCTCCCGAGTTGAAATCGAAGTTTTAGAACGATGGTATCGCACCGTACCATTGAATATCTTGAGATATTCAATAGAATCGGCAATAGGTCGTAAGGTGGACTGGATGTCCACTCTACCTAGGAAGCTTGGTAGGTAACGAATGTATAGGCTAGTATCCTACTACCCTAGGAAGCATGGGTCAAAATACCAAGTGTTGATAGGCTAACTTGGTATTCACCTAGGCTAGAAATTTACCTTTGTAAAGGGTAAATTAAGATATTGGCCTACGGCCAAGATACGGATTTCGGAGTCCAAGATAGACTTGGATATGGGTTGTAAGGGTTGGTAATGATTAGGAATAGTCGTCTAGACCTAGTCTTGACCTTGGTTGACCATGGTTGACTTTTTAGACCAAAAGTCAACTATGGGTCAACACTTTACCCAATTTAGTCCCAAATTCCATTAGACTTGAACGGTTGACCAAAAGTCAACTGTTAGTCACCATTGACCTAGGGTTGACCTAGAGTTGACCAGAGTTGACCCGTTGACCAAAAGTCAACTGTAAGTCAACTTTCGACCTAGTTTGATACGGGTTGACTTCCAATACTCTTCCATGACCAAGGTTGACCTAACTATACTTGTCTTGACCTAGAAGGACTTAATAGGATTTAATTTGATTTGACTTTACTTCCTAAACATAGTATTGATACGTCTTGTTCTTTATAGGTCCTCGAGACGCTGTATTGGATCCAGTTGACATATTATATCATATTACAGGCGAGTACATTCTCTGATACTTTTCTAATTTACGATGATTGTTATAATTCATGTAATTGGTGCAGATATGCTTGTTCTCGACACATTGGTCACACGGGTTGGTATTCATGGATCCCGACATGAGATGTTATTCCTCGTTACCTTGGTATATCTTGTGCAAGCCCCTTGTTGTTCTTGTGCAGTATATGGACACCGATTCTCGAGGAGGCTTGCTCCCTTCTCGTAGAATCCCGTGTCGTAACGTGTCTTGTTTGGATCCACTCTATCAGTCGAGGACGGGGAGTACTAGTGTAGGTGTGTGGTCATTATCCGCCTTGTTTATTTTTCTAGACCTTGTGAATGCCAATCCTACACTCCACGTATGATTGGCTAGATCATTAGACCTTGTACAGACCCAAGCCGGACACATATCGAAGCTAGTACTCACACACCTAGATATATGATTCTTGATTCTTGTACATGCCATGATCAGTTTACTTTCCTTGTTCTAGCTCTAGATTTACAGCTTACCATGCCATGATACTCACATGTACATTCCATGATTTCTTGTGTATACTCTCTATTTATAGTTTATAGCTTTTGTCATATCTTGTAAACTGTTGTTAGTTGATTGTACTCGTTCCATCCTGACTGGATATGTTGACAAAATATTATAGATGCTGATGAGGGGGATTGCAGTACCTACTACGGTCCGGATGACGTAGTGGGCTTAGACTTGGAGACCTTGGTCAAGCAGGGCTTAGCTCCGCCTGACGAGACTTTATCTATTGCTTAGTTAGAGTTATTTGTACTGGACCTTGTCTCCAGTTACTTTGGGGACTGTTATTATTTTGTCTTGTATTAAAGACTTTGGACTTGGACTTGTATATTCTTTGTGTTTGGACTTGACAGGTTATATTTTATTGTCGTGTTGTCTTTATCTTTCAGTATTTACTTTATCATCTTAGAGTTGTGATTGAGCACTCGTATATTATCATTGCTTGTCCTCCGTTCGGAGTTGACCATATTCTCGACAGGTTTTTGATATTATATAAACTGGTGTAAGATTAGTAAACCTACAGCGTTTCATGCCGTTTTTACAGTGTGGGCTGGGCGTTGTTACGCACACGTGCCCTTACAGCGGGTGCGGGTCGTGACACATTTTTAGTGGTGGCCCATGCAGGACCTGAAGTCGCAATTAGTGCGATGTCGTGGCGGCACTCGTCTTAGAGTGTTGACTACGAGCCTGTGTTACATATAGGAGGTGGTAGGCTAAGAGTACTCAATCACAGTAGGATTTTTCCTTGCTTATCTTGCTTACCGTCTTTGATATTGATTTAATGCATTCTAGCTGTCCTCCTTTGATATTGTCCTTCTTGTGCCATATTGATATCTTCTTTTCAATCTGTCTCCAGGATGGTGATGACTCATTCTCCAGGTGAGGAGCACGGGAAGACGGAGAGGTCTGCTACATCTGGCGGACAGGCTCCGGTCACTTCTCCTGCAGTTGGAACTTCAGTAGGTGTTCTCGGGGGTACTCCTCCAGCACTCTCGATGATTGTCTCTGGGGTCACTGCGGGTGCTCTTCCTGCAGTGCCGGGGGCTACGATGGGAGCTGTCGGAGGCGTTCTTCCTCCTCCTCAGCAGGGGACTCCTCCGCCGGTGGTGGGAGCTATTCCTCCATTGCCTTATCTTCCCACAGACATAGGGCAGATGCTCACATTCTTTCAGCAGGTGCTGGAGTCCCAGCGGGCCCAGCACGAGGCACAGATGAGACAGACTGAGGCCATGCGCCAGGGCATGGAGGATGCTCATTGGTTGGCTCTGGCTACGGTGGAGCGTGGGGCTCCATAGAGGGAGGTGCAGCAGCAGAAGATCGGAGACATCCAGGCTTTCAAGAAGTTGGGTCCGAGGGATTTCAAAGGGACCGAGGGCAGTATATATGCTGATGACTGGCTCGAGGATATCGAGCGTCAGATGAGGGCCTCCCGCCTGGCAGACGACCTGAAGGTTAAGGCGGTTGGCTTGCAGTTATTTGATGTTGCCCGGACATGGTTCCGGAACGAGCCGGCTCTTGCAGGAGAGGGCCACACTTGGGCTGAGTTTTGGGCCCTGTTCAGAGAGCAGTTCTTTTTCCCCACAGACAAGATCGGTCTAGTGCGGCAGTTTCAGAACCTGCAGCAGGGCAGTATGACTGTGGAGGAGTATGCGACAGAGTTCGGCCGGCTGAGCCGATACGTCGAGTACATGGTGAACGACCCGGTGATCCGAGCAGAGCGCTTCTGGGAGGGATTGACATGGGATATCAAGATCCTGATCCCTTCCTTCTATGTGACATATGCAGAGGTCTATGCGGAGGCTCGGAAGGTAGAAAGAGAGTGGGGCTTGAAGCCGAAGAGGGATCGTGAGTTGTTTTCGGGGGCCAGTAGCAGCACGAGAAGGTGATTGCCTATGCATCTAGGCAGTTATGTCCTCATGAGAGGAACTACCCTACCCACGATCTGGAGTTGGCAACGGTCATCTTTACTTTGAAGCTATGGAAACACTATCTGTACGGAGAGCGAGTTGAGATCTATACAGATCACAAGAGCTTGAAGTACGTGTTTACCCAGAAGGAGCTGAATATTAGGCAGAGGCGATGGTTAGAGCTGATGAAGGATTTTGATATATCCTTACAGTACCATCCGGGGAAGGCCAACGTGGTTGCGGATGCTTTGAGCAGGTATCCCGTGGCCATGTGTTTGACGATGGATCGTCACCTTCTGGCAGATCTGGAGAGTTTAGGCATAGAGGTGATAGTTCCTGGGTTCGAGGCGCAGATGTGGGGTCTCCAGGTGCAGTCAGAGCTGATGGACAGAGTCAGGGCAGCTCAATTTGAGGATGAGGCTCTGAGGGTCATCAGGGAGCAGGTCCGGGCAGGACTATTAGATGAGTTCTCTATAGCGGGGGATGGGTCGTTGAGGCATGGTACCAGATTGTGCGTGCCGAGCGGAGGACTTCGGGAGGAGGTTCTTCAGGAGGCGCACCATTCTCAGTACTCTATGCATCCCGGAGCCAACAAGATGTATAGAGACTTGAGACAGCATATTTGGTGGTATGGCATGAAACGCGAGGTGGCTCAGTTCGTTTCTAGATGCTTGGTGTGCCAGCAGGTGAAGGCCGGGAGGCAGAGACCCGGTGGATTGCTCCAGCCACTACCCATTCCTGAGAGAAAGTAGGAGCATATCACTATGGACTTTGTATCTGGGCTTCTGCGCTCTCTAGGAGGGAAGGATGCGATTTGGGTCATTGTTGATCGATTGACCAAATCGGCCCACTTTTTGCCTTTCAAGGTGGGTTTTTCTACGGAGAGGTTGGCTGAGATGTACGTGCGGCAGATAGTCCGATTGCACGGGATTCCAGTGAGTATAGTCTCGGATTAGGACAGCCGATTCACTTCCCACTTCTGGAGGAGTTTGCAGCTTAGCTTGGGCACATCGCTCAAGTTTAGTACCGCATACCACCCCCAGACAGACGGGCAGTCGGAGAGGACGATTCAGACCCTCGAGGATATGCTTCGTACCTGTGTCTTGGACTTCGGAGGATCTTGGGAGGACCACCTTCACTTGGTAGAGTTTGCTTACAACAACAGCTACCAAGCCAGTATAGAGATGTCACCTTTCGAGGCTCTATACGGACGGAGGTGCCGTACTCCCTTGTCTTGGGATGATGTCGGCGAAAGGGTTTTGCTTGGCCCTGAGATGGTGGTAGATGCTGCAGAGAAGGTCAGGGTTATCAGAGATAGACTTCGGGTGGCGCAGGATAGGCAACGATATTGGACCGATAGCCACCGGTGGCCGTTGAAGTTTGAGGTATAGTTTAGATTTTTTTAGTATTTGAGTCTGATTATGATTATTTTAGATCAAGCTCTAAGCCTTGTGTTTTGTTCTAGGTTGATGATCTTGTGTTTCTGCGGATTTCTCCGACGCGTGGCACGATTCGTTTTGGTGGCGGCGGGAAGCTTAGTCCACGATACATCGGACCATTCCGTATCTTGGACAGGGTCGGTGCAGTGGCTTACCGACTGGAGTTACCGCCCGTACTAGAGGGAGTGCATAGCGTGTTCCATGTGTCGCAGCTGAGACGGTACGTGGCAGATCCCAGTCACGTCTTGGACCACTCCGAGATCGAAGTGGGACCGACACTCAGCTATCCAGAGAAGCCGGTTGAGATCTTGGACCGAAGAGAGAAGGTGCTCCGGAACCAGGTCATTCCCTTGGTTCGCGTTGCATGGAGGCACCACTCTCCAGGTGAGTCTACCTGGAAGAGAGAGGACGACATGCGAGAGCGATTCCCATATCTCTTCGAGCCTTGAGGTAAAATTCTATCTTTTTCTTCCTTGTCCAATTCATGATTGCTGTGTTACTTCTCATTCAATTTCGAGGACGAAATTTTTTTTAGAAGGGTAGATTTATCACCCCCAGATTTCGAATTAGGGGTATTTTCGTTATTTTCCAAGTTTTATAATTTTTAGGAATTTTATTTGGTTTTATATGATTTTTAGGGATTTGTTTGATTTAGTTTGAATTTTATCCAATTTGGACTTAAGTTGGAGACCCGGGTAGTCTGGACCCTAGTGGGACCCACATACTAGCTGGGCTTGGCCCACATGCCATCCTAATTAGGCTAGAAACTAATAAACCATACTTTCATGGCTTAACTAGCTAATTAGAGGCTTAATTAGTCGATTTAGAGTTAAACCGAACCAAATCGAACCAAACCAAAAACAAACCAGACCAAATCGAACCAAACCAAAAACAAACCGAACCAACCTAAGTCTAATGGGTTGGGGGCTTAATGGGTCTCCACCGAAACCCACCAAGCCCCCTCCCCCCATGGCCGGCCAAGAGGAGCCACTCCCCCTCTCTCTTTCTTCACTCCTAAGTAAACTCCTTCTCTCCATTTCTTTCTTTTTCCAAGCTTCTTCTTCTTCAAGGGATTTCCAATTAGGTATGCTCTTAATTTCCCATTAATTTCTCTTTTGCATTTATTTCCTTCACCATAAATGAGGAGGAGATCATTCTCCACACTTTGACCATAGCTTTTAATAGGTTTCCTAAAATCTAGTTTAAGGATTCTAAATTGGGGTTTTTCTTTATTAGAGTGGAATATATATATATATGTATATATATATTTATATGTATTTGTGTGTGTGTAGAGAGTGGTGGTGGTGGTGTCATGAGAGTGGTGGTGGTGTTGTGAGAGAGTGTGTGTGTGTGAGTGTGTTTGAGTGTGTGTGTGTATATATATTTATATATAGATATGTGTGTATAAGTTTAGAAGGAGAAATATGAAGAGATTAGAGTGGGAGGAAGAAATTAGAAAGAGTTAGAGAGTAGGAGGGAAGTGGAAGAAGTAGAAGAAGATGAAGAGAATAAGATGCAACAGCTGCAGCTGCTGTTGGGGGGGATGTGAGCTGCTACCCCCATCCAAACAGTACAGCAGCAGCAGCAAAAACAGTGGCAGCAGCAGCAGTATTACCAGCAGTGGCAGCAGCAGCAGTAGCCTAAGAACCCCCCCTTTTTAGCCCTTTAACCCCCTATATACCCCCCTATATACATATATAGGTATATATAGATATGTATATATATGTGTATATATATGTATATAGATAGATAGCTAGATGGTTTTAAATAAGAGTTCGAAGAAGAAGAATTAGAAGAAGTAGGAGAATAAGGAAAAGGATAAGGAATAAGGAAAAATAAGGAGAAGGAGAAGAATAGAAATAAGGAGAAGGAGAAGAATAGGTATAAGGAGAAGGAGAATAATATAAATAAGGAGAAGGAGAAGAATAAGAGAAGGAGAAGGAGGAGGGAAAGAAGAGTATTAGTTTAGGAATGTGGAAAATTAAATTAGAAAGGTTTGAGAGTGAATAGGTTTTGGTGAAAAGGTAAAATCGAGCTCCGAGTGTCGGAACGCGTTGAAACTTGGTGGAGACCTAGATTATGTGAATTAGACTTTACGGGTAGGTTCCCGAGTTGAAATCGGGGTTTTAGAACGATGGTATCGCACCGTACCATTGCGTATCTTGAGATATTCAAGAGAATCGGCAATAGGCCGTAAGGTGGACTGGATGTCCACTCTACCTAGAAAGCTTGGTAGGTAACGAATGTATAGGCTAGTATCCTACTACCCTAGGAAGCACGGGTCAAATACCAAGCGTAGGTAGGCTAACTTGGTATTCACCTAGGCTAGAAATTTACCTTTGTAAAGGGTAAATTAAGATATTGGCCTACGGCCAAGATACGGGTTTCGGAGTCCAAGATAGACTTGGATATGGGTTGTAAGGGTTGGTAATAATTAGAAATAGTCGTCTAGACCTAGTCATGACCTTGGTTGACCACGGTTGACTTTTTAGACCAAAAGTCAACTATGGGTCAATACTACCCAATTTAGTCCCAAATTCTATTAGACTTGAACGGTTGACCAAAAGTCAACTGTTAGTCACCATTGACCTAGGGTTAACCTAGAGTTGACCAGAGTTGACCCGTTGACCAAAAGTCAACTGTAAGTCAACTTTCGACCTAGTTTGATACGGGTTGACTTCCAATACTCTCCCATGACCAAGGTTGACCTAACATGACTTGTCCTGACCTAGAAGGACTTAATAGGATTTAATTTGATTTGACTTTACTTCCCAAACATAGTATTGATACGTCTTGTTCTCTATAGGTCCTCGAGACGCTGCATTGGATCCAGTTGACATATTATATCATATTACAGGCGAGTACATTCTCTGACACTTTTCCAATTTATGATGATTGTTATAATTCATGTAATTAGTGTAGATATGCTTGTTCTCGACACGTTGGTCACACGGGTTGGTATTCATGGATCCCGACATGAGATGTTATTCTTCGTTACCTTGGTATATCTTGTGCAAGCCCCTTGTAGTTCTTGTGCAGTATATTGACACCGATTCTCGAGGAGGCTTGATCCCTTCTCGTAGAATCCCATGTCGTAACGTGTCTTGTTTGGATCCACTCTACCAGTCGGGGGCGGGGAGTACTAGTGTAGGTGTGTGATCATTATCCGCCTTGTTTATTCTTCTAGACCTTGTGAATGCCAATCCTACACTCCACGTATGATTGGCTAGATCATTAGACCTTGTGCAGACCCAAGCCGGCCACATATCGAAGCTAGTACTCACACACCTAGATATATGATTCTTGATTCTTGTACATGCCATGATCAGTTTACTTGCCTTGTTCTAGCTCTAGATTTACAGCTTACCATGCCATGATACTCACATGTACATTCCATGATTTCTTGTGTATACTCTCTATTTACAGTTTATAGTTTTTGTCATATCTTGTGAACTGTTGTTAGTTGATTGTACTCGTTCCATCCTGACTGGATATGTCGACAAAATATTACAGATGCTGATGAAAGGGATTGCAGTACCTACTATGGTCCGGATGACGTAGTGGGCTTAGACTTGGAGACCTTGGTCCAGCAGGGCTTAGCTCCGTCTGACGAGACATTACCTATTGCTTAGTTAGAGTTATTTGTACTGGACCTTGTCTCCAGTTACTCTGGGGACTGTTATTATTTTGGCTTGTATTAGAGACTTTGGACTTGGACTTGTATATTCTTTGTGTTTGGACTTGACAGGTTATATTTTATTGTCGTGTTGTCTTTATCATTCAGTATTTACTTTATCATCTTAGAGTTGTGATTGAGCACTCGTATATTATCATTGCTTGTCCTCCGTTCGGAGTTGACCATATTCTCGACAGGTTTTTGATATTATATAAACTGTTGTTAGAGTAGTAAACCTACAGCGTTCCATGCCGTTTTTACGGTGTGGGCTGGGCGTTGTTACGCACACATGCCCTTACAGCGGGTGCGGATCGTGACTCTATATCTATAATTAGATTTATGGATAGTCTATTCTAGCTATTTTTCTTATTTTGGAAGTATTGGTGGTGTTTGATTCAGCATCCGGTGACATCTACGAATGTCCTATTATTGTTGCTTTCACTTGGTTTGAGGCTTTCGTCTGCAGGACATCATCAGATCATTGCCTCGCCCTGAGGCAAGTATACCTTGCCACTATGTCATTTCTTTTGTTACGATTTTATGTCTTACTATTTCATTACTGCTTCATATTGTGCGTCCGAGTATGACTCTTGGCGTAACCAACGAGATATGTTGGTTGTTATAGTTAGCCTAGTCCATTAAAGACTACCCATGTACTGCAGCGGATACACTAGTATCTCGCTGGACACTGACACATGCTTTGACACGGTGATGTTGTACAGAGATAAAAAGATACAGGATACGTACCACCACATTCGACTAATCATTAGTGCGGCCAGGATGTGTGATAGTATAGTTCATGCTAGATGCTTTCATTATGATATATTAGGCCCTGCACTGGGGATTGTGCGTGTCATGGAGTCGACTCGCTCTAGAAACATTGGGTAGGGAGGACAGTTACTAGGCGGAGGGGCTGCCATTGGAATTTGTTGTTAACAAGAAGGGGGTTCGGACGAACCCCACTATGAGATGATCTCATGTTCGGAGAGCCTCATTCGTCGAAAGTTATTCTCATTGCATTTACACATAGTCGAAGAGCACCTCTGATTCTTTATGCTTTTTTATACTATAGTGGCATGTATATTATGTATCTTGTTACGTCCTGCTGAGGACCTGGTTTCCTTTCAGGTTGGCTGAGTACGTTTGTAGAGTTCTTGTCGGATATTTGATGAGCACCCATTTTATTGTAGATATTACTCTTCTTTAGTATGCATGATTCATTTCTATATTTATACTTGCTTGATTTATGTAGTATTTGTAGACTATTTTTCTCTGGAGTCTACTTAGGCTTGCATGATTATTGGGCTGCAGACTAGTATTCATATTTTCCTTTCTTTACATTTTTTTTATGTGGATTAAGATATAAAGTGATATATGATAGTTACACCATTTTAAACAGCTTATATGTATTCGAGTCGGACTAGAGTTTGGTTGAATATGTAGCTGGCCTAAGCCACGTGGCTCGATCCTGCATATTTTGGGACTAGGGCATGACATAGTTTTTGTGGTGTCCTATGTAGGTCGCGATAAATCGTTTCGGTTACGTTACTGTACCGAACAAGCCTACACTAGGATAGTATATTAGGATCTTAATCCACTTATACTATTGGAAATTCCCTTGACTTCTACTTCCACCTATGAATTTCGTATTTGTGTTCTAATCATGGCTTCCTTAAAATCCTATTTATGAGCTCTTGTCCTTTCCTATCTCGGAAGGGCGAACTTTTGTGATTGATCAACCATTTTAATTATATTTTATTATAGATTATGATTAGAATAGATATAATATTCGTAGGTGATTATTTAAGGCACATAAGGATTGGATAGACGTCTCTACTAGATGGATCAATAGGATATGAATAGCACCTCTATCAATGTTTAGTTTCTATAAGAAAGTCCCTTGAATGAAGGTGAGACCACTTGCTACGGACACAAAGAATTGAGTTAGAAGTTTTACATATTCATAGAAAATTGCTTGGTAAAAGAGATTAAATTTTCGATGATGGCTGAGGTAACTACATATACGATTAGAATTGTATAGATTGACTTGGGACTAGACAAGATAAGCATAGAGGTACCTCTACAATAGAATTTTTAAAACGATATGACTCGAGGAACTGATAATTCAATAAGTCATGAATTGGTGATTCGACATCGGCATGTGAAATTATTACATTGAGTTAGAAAGTGTTACTTGAAGGATAGATAAACCCATGCTTGGTAGGACAAGGTGATTAGCCAAGTTGGGTAGACTTTATTGACACTCCACAAAGATAGGGTATGGAGTAGAGTAGGGTACCAGGCCTAACCCTAATAGGAGGCATTAGGGTCATTAGACTAAACTATGCTACCATTGCCTAAGCTGGACCGATTTTGAAGAATATGAAGATTCCTTGATTATAAAGTTGAAATAAGTAAGAATACAACTTGAAGGAAGACATAGTTCGATTCTAAATTAAAGAATGCCAACCTGAAGGACGGTAGCTCGTAGAGTCCGAGTATTCTGACAAGATGAAACAAATTGATGAACCGTGATGATCATGACTAGATATAAACCTTTCGAGTTATATTACACTAAATTTTGAGAAATTTTTACGTGGATAAAAATCAAGAAATGTGAAAAAAAAATTTCTTGAATGACAAGGAACTATCCTAGGAAAGTTAGGTGTCAGAGAGAAATATGATCTAGGAATAGGCAAGACTAAATCAGGCTAGTCAACCATCTCTATATTGGTTGAGTCAACCTTGAAGCGATCTGTTAGAAATCAGGACTAGAAGAATAATCAATAGAGTTAGATAGATGTGTTAGATATAAGTATTTATTCGACCCTAGCTTAAACCTTCACTAGTAAATAGGAGTAAGATAGGCATGCTTGTAAGTAATGTACAGTTGCTGGTGGTTAGATAGGGTAGATCCTTGCTTATGCAGCTACAAGATTCGGCCTATGACTTGTAGGGTATGTGATAGACTTCTAGGGATTGGTCAAGTTTAAGTATTGATTATGACTTTCTATCCTTATGGTTGGTCAGGGATCCAGGATTATAGTTAGAAGGTTGAGCCTCAAGAGGATATGCAGTGCGTATACAAAAAACTCCTTACTGCTACAAGTTAGTTAGAAACCCTAAGAGAAATTATAATGGAGACATTATGATGGTTTGAGGATATATAGTGGACATACAAGAAGAGAGAATTTTAAGGAACAATACTAGGTTTAGGCTGAATAAATGAAGGTGAGTAAGGTTAAAATTTTAGGAAAAGTTATTGAGATGAGGATAATGACCAAAATTATCTGTGATGACATAATGAATATTACAGAGAGAACTATAACTTAAACAAGATCTTAAAGTTGAGATCCATTTAAAGGAATAAGATTTTAACTCGAGGAAGTAGAACCTGCTGACAAATAAAAGTGAGGTTGGAAGAAATAGTTACGATATATCAATGTAATATGTAGCTAGAACCATGGCCGAATTGAGAGACGTATGATCAAGATTAAGATATTCAGGAAAAGAGGACGAGAAATAAAACGGCATGAGATGAGAAATGAAAAATAATTTCAAGATAGAAAAGTAAGGTATCCGAAAATAGATTGATGAATAGGAACTAGAATTGAGTAGTACATATGGATGATAAATTTCTGAAGATGAAGGTGTCCCTTAGATGGAGGAAAACTTAATAATTACATGCTTTGTTGAATTTTAAGAATCTAGGGCATTTGAAGACCGTAGCAGTTTACATTATAAGGAGCTTGATATTATGTTAGTAGAAGTTACAAGTAAGAAGGCTAGACCATGGAGAGTACTAGTGGAGAAGATATAAGGTAGAATACCTTCAAATACTATTAGTTAGATCACGAGTTAAGATTAGGCTAGCCGTGTTTAAGGAATCATGTGTTATATTAGGAACCTAATAGCTAGGCTGAACCAAAGTATAAATCGGTGTGCAAATTTCTTCAACTTGTTTGATTATCAGTTTATTCTAAGTGACCTAGAAATTGTAGCTTCAGATCGTATCACTATCTGTTCATCCCTTAACCTCTATCCTATGAATAGTGATCACAACTCCATGATGATCCCAACTATGAGATTGAGAATGATCTTATCCCTTCCCTAATCATGTCATATTCTCAAAACCAAATCCTTGATTTTTATACCCCATTGTGCCTAACTTTGTATTACCATAGGCACCGCTTCTTCCAAATTTTTTGACCAAGTACCTTACTAGTCTTGCCTTATTCACGTGAAAATTACTCCGTGAGCTTATCAAAATCTTTTTTATGGCAAATTCTTAAACTAGCCTCCTAATTATTGTGCAATTATAAGCCCTCCATGTCACCCTTATAAAGTTATTGGCCAATCGTATTGTGATAGTATCTAAGTCCTTTTATCCATTAGATATTAATCTTCTATCCTTTATACTATGCCTTGGTGTAATTTCGAGGACGAAATTTTCTAAGGTAGATAGGATGTAAGTCTCTTAGATTTTTAGGCTTCGTTTGAATTTTTTTCAATGAATTATTTTCCATAAATAATTTCATATAATTAGTTTTGATCATTAAATGTACCTTTTCGTGACTTTGAGTTTTGGAGCGCTAGGGATGTCAATATCTCGAAACTTTTTTCATAAGTTTTATAGTAGACAAGATTATTTTCATTTTGATATATCATGTCCCACTCAAACTTGCTCTCTTGTATTCTATTTACATCGTATAACCTTCTGGTCAATTTAGACAATTTGATCACCTACCGAAAAACTTCATCTAACTTCCAGTTTAATTTTGGGGCTTGACATCGATCTAACCTAATTGACCCAGTATATAGTTTTGACCTATTTTGAGCCTACTACATACATGCCACTTGTGTGCCATCAAAATGAACTCCTTTATGCTACTATTTTATCAATGATCATGGTTGATCTATATTGTAGCCACGATCGCACCAAGCCTAAACTAACCCAATCTAACCTAAACTAGCCAAATTAATGTTCATATTGACATACCCTTTATTGTTTCTTTTGTGGGGTCATAAACCAGCACAACATTGTGTAATACCTGTATCCGTATCACGTATTCTTGGAATATGTGTACGTATTTTATTCTTATATTGCCTGATTTCCTGGCTTGGCATTCCTTTTTGGCTTGGCTTGGTTAATTTCCTTGGGTTGGTTCGGCCTGGCTTGGTTTTGCTTGGGTTCATGATGAACCCTTGGGGGAACCCCCTACCTACCACCACCATTTGTATTTATTACCCCTTCTCCTTTCTCTCTCTTCATTTATCATCTTCTTCTTCCTCATTTACTTCCTTACCTACCAGAGAGAGGAGAGAGAGGTCTAGGCAAGTACAACTTGCTTCATGAAGGAACTCTAATTTTATTGCTTCATTCTCTTCCTTACAGCATTCTAACTTACTTTAGTACTTGGCATTTTTACTTTCCATGGCTAGATTCTTGTAGATCTAAGTTTACTTTATTTTTGGATTTCTTGGGTTTTGATCTACTTAATCATGTTATTTCTGAGTTTTGATGGTTCCATGTTGTAGAGCATTTCATTCTACCCCATTTTGACCTAAGGAAGTTCTGATTTGGGCTCCGGATGAAGGTTTTGTGTAGTTTGGAAGCCATGGTTGCTTGGCTTCTCTTCTCGGACAAGTGGAGAAAAAGAGCAGTACTTGGCCGCATGAATCCTCATGCGGCAAGTCTCTGGCCGAATGGCCTTTTCAGTCGTATGAGACTCGTTCGAGCTCAGCCGCATGGAAAGTCCTTCCTAGCCGCATAAGACTTGCTTGAGTACTTGACCGCATGAATCTTCATACGGCAAGTAATTGAGCCACATAGCCTTTGAGCCGCATAAGATTTCTTATCCCGCTGGCCGCATGAGACTTGACCCGGATCCAGCCGCATAGCCTTGCTCAGATTCAGCCGCATGAGCCCCAGTTAATCTTGAGTCACATGGACTTCATGCGGCTAGCTTTCAGCCATATGAGTTCCTTCGCACCCAGCCGCATATGTATTGTCTTTGCTCAGCCGCATAGGACTTCGTCTGATCATAGCCGTATATGTTGTTGAACTCCGGCCGCATGGCGATTGCTCCCTTCGTTGCCGTATAAGCTGACTCCTCTTTGTCCGCATGAACCCGCCTTTCCAGTCGCATGTGCCTTGGGCTCCCTGAGCCGTATGAGCGTGCAGTCCCAGCCGCATGAACCTGTATTGATCCAGTCACATGGACTCACTCCTTCTTAGCCGTATTGGCTTTTCCCTTATCAGCCGCATGCGCCTGATACCATCCCGCCGCATGGGCTGCTCCATTTCCAGCCGCATGAGTCTTACCCTTTTCTGACCGCATATGCTTTAGCCGCATGGCTCTTCTATAGCCCTGAATATTGATATTTTATTAGATATTTTACGTCCATTTTATATCCTTACACCTTTTGTCATGAACTTGGAAATCATGGATTTATTTAATATGTTTAATGATACCTGAGCATGACACGATAGTGACCCGTAGTGGTGCACTCTTGACAAGTAAACCTGACATGCCCTGATAGTGGCCCGTCGTGGTGCACTCCTGACATGATAAACCTGACATGATTATCTCGAATAGCTGTTGCGACGGCTACCTGACATGATATGACCTGTATAATAACCTGGATACCGTGGGCGATTGTGCTTGTAAAAATAATCCAGTCCTGTCTTGCATCATGTCTAGAAGGAGACTCCTGAGTACCACGGTCAGGAGTACCTACTAAAATGGACTAAGGCTAATAACTAGATTAATACATTAGTCATAAAGAGATCTCCCAGCTACAGGCAATCCCGTTACCTGGGCACGCCTTGGGATCTGTAGCCTGCCGTGTTGCACCCTTCAAGCTACCTAAGGGTACATTCGTTTCCTGGACGATGTACCCATCTGAATTTAACTCTAAATCTTTTAACCCGGGTAACCTGGATGGACTGCAGGGCTTGTGGCTGTGGAAGATTCTCACTGCATCGTGCTAGTAATTAGGTCTGTGATAACCCTAGTTAGTTAAAGTATCAAGCCGTAGTTCTTGCTTGGCCGTGAAATGATTGGATGGAGTCTAACCAGTCTAGTCTTATCCTGATTCTGTTCCAGATTACTGCATGACCAGAATGCTTGTATTTATTTTGCCGATAAATGGTGAGAATTCCAAGTTCCGTTCAGACGAAGGGTTACAACCCCGGTCCTTGTTTGGTTTACGGGTTGTAACCTGGTTATCTGAATAGTTCCATGGTTATCTCGTCGTATATCATCCTAATGTATTTTCTTTATTTCTAGTTCTTACTTTTACTTATATCTTGTGCTGATTGCTGGTTTTAGTTCCTAAGTGAAGCTTCCTTTGTGGCACTTGCTCTTTCTGGGATCTGACCCAGCTGGTTTTGTATGGCCAGATTTCGGAGCAGCTCCAGAGGATCTACCGACCTTCCAGCCAGATGGTGGCCACTAGACGGAACCCTGGCAACGAGTGGGTTTATTTTTGATCTTCCACTTTATTGTAAAAATATTCTTTTGAGGCGTTTAGCCGACGAGCACCTGTTTAGCTCGATTGTATTTACTTACTGTCTGCCTACGGGCTGTAACATGATTGACAGATCCTAGGGTTGATCATGTATGACTAAACTCTTGCTAGTCCTAACATTTTGTAACGACTAGCTTCATGATCAGCTGAATATGTAATGTTTGGGACGCCTTACTATTGTATATTTAATGATCATACTTCTTGTAACCTTTTACTTACTTGCTTGTGATTGAGACACTAGGCTTGTTCATGACCTTAAGAGACTGTTGGCTTGTAGATAAACCCTCATGTATCTAGACAGTCGTGACCGTATAGCGAGATGGATTCCATTTCATATACGTAGCTGGCTATGTCTGCCCCCGCTCTCCAGTATTCTGGTTCTGGAGCGTGACATGGTTTAAGTGGTGGCCCATGCAGGTCTTGTAAATCAAGATATGTGAGGGTTTACCGAATAGATGTCTCAATCAGTATTCGTCCTTGATCTCTGCTCGTATCTTCTGAATCCCTAGATTCTTGTCCTGATCATATGCTTGTATCGTTGATCTGTCATGGTCCTTTCTTATTGTTTCCTATGTCGTCTTCTTCAGCGGTATTGTTCGTGATCCTACCGACACGCAAGGCGGAGCACCTCCCACGGACCAGCAGCAACCTGGAGATCAAGCCCAGCATTTCGGAGTAGCCTCCAGAGTCGTACCATCTGGCGGAGAGCCACCAGTCCAGCCAGTTCAACCTGTAGAACATGATGACGACACTTTGGTAGGACTCGTCAGGACCTTGATAGCTTCCCAAGATCGTCGTGGGGATGCCTTACAACAGGCAGTGGCGGATGCCTTGACCAGAGGCGGTCATCCAGGGAACAGCGGGGCCAACAGCTTCAAGCGCTTGAACCCTCCCTTCTTTGATGGTAGCGAAGATGCTATCGCAGCAGATGCATGGCTTCAGGACACAGAAGTGATTCTAGAAGCAGCCAGGACCCCAGAGAACGAGAAGGTTGCCGTTGTGCGCCTGCAGTTGTTAGATCTTGCCCGCAGCTGGTGGGCAGCGCAGGCCGTTGGATTAGCAGCACCCATTGCTTGGGCAGTATTCAGAGAGAGATTCCAGACCAAGTATTTCGATGCTGTGGCTCGGTATGATCTGCAGATGAGGTTTACCAATCTGAAGCAAGAAGGCAGGACGGTCGACGGATATGCGGCCGAGTTTTCTAGACTCAGTCGGTTTGCTCCTACTTTGGTGGCAACCGAGTATGATAGAGCCCAGCGATTCCAGCAGGGGCTTCATCTGGGGATCTTGTTGGCAGTTGAGCAGTTTGAGCATCAGACTTTTGATGCAGTCTTGAAAGCAGCTAGGAGGCATGAGTATACCTCCCAGAGGATTGTGGATAGGGCCGGAGGTCGGAAGAGATCCCACGGCCAGATGAATCAGTCTTCAGCCCCAGCCCTGGCAGCCAGGGCCTTGACTATTGGAGCTCCGAGGCGAACGGCCTCAGTAACGTCGGTTCAGCATTCCACCCCGATATACCCTCAGCAGCAGCAGCAGAAGCAGAAGCAGTCTTCCGCAGTGGGATGTTCTCATTGTGGGAAGCCAGGCCATGTGGTGGCAGAATGTCGCAGGACACAGGGATTGTGTCTGGCTTGTGAAGCACCGGACCATAGGGTTGGATCCAGCCCGAATAGGGGTGGTTCATCATCGTCCAACCTTTCTAGCTCTTCGGTGAGAGGACCAGTTCCAGTCCAACAGCAGCAGCAGTATCCATTGCCGAGGCCCTTGCCGCCTCAGTCTCAAGTATTCCAGCAGCAGAACCCCCAGTAGCATGTTCAAGCCCAGGCCCAGAGTCAGAATAGGCAGCGAGGATTTCAGCAGAGGGGACCAGCACCCCGAGGGCATGGTCATGCTATGGTGATGACCGTAGAGAAAGGATTGGCACCAGGAGAGGTAGTGGCAGGTACTTTTCTCGTCAACTCATTTCCAGCTTCAGCTTTATTTGATTCTGGTGCATCGTATTCTTTTATGTCTGTACGATTCGCGACACGGGTAGGATTGGAGCCCGAGTCATTATCAGTAAGGCTCAATATACTTACTGGTAACGGACTTGTTAGAGTAGATAGAGTGTTTTCCTCGTGTCGGATCGTAGTTAGCGGTAGAGAATTCCCTGCTAGATTGATAGAGTTCCCAATGGCCGATTATGATGTGGTCTTAGGGATGGATTGGTTGAGGAACCAGTATGCTATAATAGACTGCCATATTGGTAGGGTTGTTTTTAGCATTCCAGGCGAGCCGGAGTTTTCTTTCTCCCGAGGCGCAGTTGAGCCTTCTCCTCCAGTACTACGGGTGGCAGTAGCAGCAGTTCAGTTGCCCAGGATAGTGGATGAGTTCCCAGATGTTTTCCCAGAAGAGCTTCTAGGTATGCCTCCGGAGCGGAAGATATAGTTCACTATAGACTTGATTCCCGGGACAGCCCCAGTGTCAGAGAGAGTCTACAGGATGGCGCCGTTAGAATTGGAGATATTGTACAAGATGATTGAAGAACTTCAGACCAAGGGATTCATTCGTGCTAGTGGATCGCCTTGGGGAGCCCCGATGCTTCTTGTGAAAAAGAAGGACGGTACGTCCAGGCTATGTATTGATTATCGTACCTTGAACTCAGTGACAATCAAGAACAGATACCCTCTCCCGAGGATAGATGACTTATTTAATCAGCTTAAAGGGGCAGCAGTATTCTCGAAGATCGACTTGCGCTCAGGATATCATCAAATCAGAGTCAGAGAGCAGGACATCCCGAAGACAGCTTTTAGATCGAGATATGGGCATTGGAAGTTCCTTGTTATGCCTTTTGGAGCAACCAATGCGCCGGCAGTATTCATGGACCTCGTGAATCGTATCTTCATGCCTTACTTGGATCAGTTTGTGATTGTGTTCTTGGATGACATCCTGGTCTACAGCAAGAGTGAGGTGGAGCATGAGCAGCATCTCCGTATAGTTCTTCAGACTCTCAAGGAGCACAAGTTATATGCCAAGTTCAGTAAATGCGAGTTCTGGCTCGATCGTATTTCATACTTGGGTCATATCATCACCAGAGGAGGAGTAGAAGTGGATACCCAGAAGATCGTGGCTATTGAGTCATGGCCAGTGCCCAGCACAGTCGCAGAAGTTCGTAGTTTTCTTGGATTGGCCGGCTATTACCGGCAGTTTGTTTCAGATTTTGCTCGAATTTCAGCGCCATTGACCCAGTTGACCCGTAAGGAGGTGCAGTTTGCTTGGACAACAGAGTGCCAGGATTCTTTTGAGAAGTTGAAGCGAGGCTTGATGACGGCTCCCATTCTCGCGCTTCCAGATGGAACTAGAGGATTCTCAGCATATTGTGATGCTTCGGGCAAAGGTTTAGGATGTGTTCTGATGCAGCATGGGAAGGTAATAGCTTATGCGTCACGACAACTTCGTGATCATGAGAGGAATTACCCAACCCATGACTTGGAGCTGGCAGCAGTAGTGTTTGCACTTAAGTTGTGGAGGCACTACTTGTATGGAGACAGGGTGGAGATTTTCATCGACCACAAGAGCCTGAAATATGTTTTCATCCAGAAGGATCTTAACATGCGTCAGAGGAGGTGGCTGGAGCTACTTGTGGATTATGATGTCAACCTGCAGTATCATCCTGGGAAGGCTAATGTTGTTGTGGATGCATTGAGCAGGAGAGCGGGAGTTTATTTTCTAACAGCGCAACCAGAGCTGTTAGCAGATCTTCAGAAGATGGGTATTGAAGTTGTTCTCCCTTCCAGTGTAGCATTGATGACCAGTATGCAAGTTCAGTCCACTATAGTCGAGAGGATCCGGATGGGGCAGTCAGCAGATTCCAAGCTTCAGCGACTCAGAGCAGAGTGTGAGGTAGGACGAAGACCAGAGTTATGCATTTATGAGGATGGTACACTTCGACATGGTAAGCGTCTTTGTGTACCCAGTGGAGATATCAGCCAGGAGATCATGGCCGAGGCTCACAGTTCTCAGTATTCCATCCATTCCGACAGTACGAGGATATACCGCGATATCCGTCAGCACTTCTGGTGGAATGGCATGAAGCGGGAGATAGCTCGGTTTATCTCTCGGTGTTTGGTTTGCCAACAAGTTAAAGCCGAACATCAGAGACCGGCTGGACTTCTTCAGCCCTTACCGATTCCAGAATGAAAGTGGAAGCATGTGACCATGAATTTTGTGACTGGACTACCTAGATCCCCAGCTGGTAGAGATGCTATCTGGGTTATAGTTGACCGGCTCACGAAAGTGGCTCACTTTCTTCCATTCAGAGTTGGTCAGTCGACGGCTCAGCTAGCAGAGATGTACCTCAGGCAGATTGTCAGATTGCACGGTGTGCCAGTCAGTATCACCTCGGACCGAGATTCAAAATTTACGTTGCACTTTTGGCGTAGCTTGCAAGAGAGTTTGGGAACTCATCTCCAGTTCAGTTCAGCATATCACCCGCAGACAGATGGCCAGTCGGAGCGCACGATCCAGACTCTTGAAGACATGTTGCGGTCTTGCACACTTGACTTCGGTGGTTCATGAGAAGATCACTTGCACCTGGTGGAATTCTCGTACAACAACAGTTTCCAGGCCAGTATCCAGATGGCACCGTTCGAGGCACTGTATGGTAGGAAGTGCAGATCCCCGCTAGCCTGGGATGATGTTGGAGAGAGATAAATGCTTGGTCCAGAAATGATTGCCCAGACAGTTGAAGTGGTCAGGCGAGTCAGAGATCACCTTCGAGTTACCCAAGATCGTCAGCGCCATTGGGCCGATTCTCATCGGCGTCCTGTCGAGTTTTCGGTCGGCGATCATGTACTCCTGAGGATTTTGCCTAACCATGGCGTCATTCGTTTCGGCCTACGGAGAAAGCTTAGTCCTAGGTATATAGGACCGTTCGATATTCTGGAGCGAGTAGGAGATGTATCCTATCGTCTCGCTCTTCCGCCGTCGCTAAGCGAGGTGCATGACGTGTTCCATGTATCCCAATTACGACGTTATATCCCAGACCCGAGTCACATTCTGAATCATTCGGAATTGGTTGTTGGTACCAACCTTTCGTATGAGGAGAGGCCCGTGTCTATATTGGACCAGAGAGAGAAGATCCTCAAGAATAAGACTATCAAGTTAGTCCGAGTTGCTTGGGGTCATCACTCTTTGGGGGAGTCAACGTGGGAGCATGAGGATGATATCCGATCGCGATATCCCA
Organism: Iris pallida; assembly: GCA_029216955.1. NCBI lineage: Eukaryota > Viridiplantae > Streptophyta > Magnoliopsida > Asparagales > Iridaceae > Iris > Iris pallida. The sequence continues at coordinate 8,461,426 of JANAVB010031415.1, read as the reverse complement.
ACCTGTTTGACTCGTGAGGTATAATGTCTTTCTTATGCCTCATGCTTTCGATTCTTTGCTTGCATGATTGATTGATTGCCTAGTTAATGCTTGCATGTGATTAATGTAGCTTGTCATTGCTCCTCTAGCCTATTGATTAAATTCTGAGGACGGAATTCTTTTAAGGTGGGTAGAGTTGTAATGCCTGTGTCCGTATCACGTATTCTTGGAATACGTGTACGTATTTTATTCTTGTATTACCAGATTTCCTGGCTTGGCATTCCTTTTTGGCTTGGCTTGGTTAATTTCCTTGGGTTGGTTCGGCCTGGCTTGGTTTTGCTTGGGTTCATGATGAACCCTTGGGTGAACCCCCTACCTACCACCACCATTTGTATTTATTACCCCTTCTCCTTTCTCTCTCTTCATTTATCATCTTCTTCTTCCTCATTTACTTCCTTACCTACCAGAGAGAGAAGAGAGAGGTCTAGGCAAGTACAACTTGCTTTATGAAGGAACTCCAATTTTATTGCTTTATTCTCTTCCTTACAGCATTCTAACTTACTTTAGTACATGGTATTTTCACTTTCCATGGCTAGATTCTTGTAGATCTAAGTTTACTTTATTTTTGGATTTCTTGGGTTTTGATCTACTTAATCATGTTATTTCCGAGTTTTGATGGTTCCATGTTGTAGAGCATTTCATTCCACCCTATTTTGACCTAAGGAAGTTCCGATTTGGGCTCTGGATGAAGGTTTTGTGTAGTTTGGAAGCCACGGTTGCTTGGCTCCTCTTCTCGGACAAGTGGAGAAGAAGAGCAGTACTTGGCCGCATGAATCCTCATGCGACAAGTCTCTGGCCGAATGGCCTTTCCAGCCGCATGAGACTCGTTCGAGCTCAGCCGCATGGAAAGTCCTTCCTAGCCGCATAAGACTTGCTTGAGTACTTGACCGCATGAATCTTCATGCGACAAGTAATTGAGCCGCATAGCCTTTGAGCCGCATAAGATTTCTCATCCCGCTGGCCGCATGAGACTTGACCCGGATCCAGCCGCATAGCCTTGCTCAGATTCAGCCGCATGAGCCCCTATTAATCTTGAGTCGCATGGACTTTATGCGGCTAGCTTTCAGCCGCATGAGTTCCTTCGCACCCAGCCGCATATGTATTGTCTTTGCTCAGCCGCATAGGACTTCGTCTGATCATAGCCGCATATGCTGTTGAACTCCGGCCGCATGGCGATTGCTCCCTTCGCTGCCGCATAAGCTGACTCCTCTTTGTCCGCATGAACCCGCCTTTCCAGTAGCATGCGCCTTGGGCTCCCTAAGCCGCATGAGCGTGCAGTCCCAGCCGCATGAACCTGTATTGACCCAGTCGCATGGACTCACTCCTTCTTAGCCGTATTGGCTTTTCCCTTATCAGCCGCATACGCCTGATACCATCCCGCCGTATGGGCTGTTCCATTCCCAGCCGCATGAGTCTTACCCTTTCCTGACCGCATATACTTTAGCCGCATGGCTCTTCTATAGTCCTGAATATTGATATTTTATTAGATATTTTATGTCCATTTTATATCCTTACACCTTTTGTCATGAACTTGGAAATCATGGATTTATTTAATATATTTAATGATACCTGAGCATGACACGATAGTGACCCGTAGTGGTGCACTCTTGACAAGTAAACCTGACATGACCTGATAGTGGCCCGTCGTGGTGCACTCCTGACAAGAACTCTTGACATGATAAACCTGACATGATTATCTCGAATAGCTGTTGTGACGGCTACCTGACATGATATGACCTGTATAATAACCTGGACACCGTGGGTGATTGTGCTTGTACAAATAATCCAGTCCTGTCTTGCATCATGTCTAGGAGGGGACTCCTGAGTACCACGGTCAGGAGTACCTACTAAAATGGACTAAGGCTAATAACTAGATTAATACATTAGTCATAAAGAGATCTCCCAGCTACTGGCAATCCTGTTACCTGGGCACGCCTTGGGATCTGTAGCCTGCCGTCGAGTAGGGCACATTTCCAGCACACTGTCATGTGTTGCACCCTTCAAGCTACCTAAGGGTACATTCGTTTCCTGGACGATGTATCCACCTGAATTCAACTCTAAATCTTTTAACCCGGATAACCTGGATGGACTGCAGGGCTTGTGCTGTGGAAGATTCTTACTGCATCTTGCTAGTAATTAGGCCTGTGATAACCCAAGTTAGTTAAAGTATCAAGCCGTAGTTCTTGCTTGGCCGTGAAATGATTGGATGGAGTCTAACCAGTCTAGTCTTGTCCTGATTCTGTTCCAGATTACTGTATAACCAGAATGCTTGTATTTATTTTGCCGATAAATGGTGAGAATTCCAAGTTTCTTTCAGACGAAGGGTTACAACCCCGGTCCTTGTTTGGTTTACGGGTTGTAACCTGGTTATCTGAATAGTTCTATGGTTATCTCGTCGTATATCATCCTGATGTATTTTTTTTATTTTCAGTTCTTACTTTTACTTATATCTTGTGCTGATTGCTGGTTTTAGTTCCTAAGTGAAGCTTCCTTTGTGGCACTTGCTCTTTCTGGGATCTGACCCAGCTGGTTTTGTATGGCCAGATTTCGGAACAGCTCCAGAGGATCTACCGACCTTCCAGCCAGATGGTGGCCACTAGACGGAACCCTGGCAACGAGTGGGTTTATTTTTGATCTCCCACTTTATTGTAAAAATATTCTTTTGAGGCGTTTAGCCGACGAGCACCTGTTTAGCTCGATTGCATTTACTTACTGTCTGCCTATGGGCTGTAACATGATTGACAGATCCTAGGGTTGATCATGTATGACTAAACTCTTGCTAGTCCTAACATTTTGTAACGACTAGCTTCATGATCAGCTGAATATGTAATGTTTGGGACGCCTTACTATTGTATATTTAATGATCATACTTCTTGTAACCTTTTACTTACTTGCTTGTGATTGAGACACTAGGCTTGTTCATGACCTTAAGAGACTGTTGGCTTGTAGATAAACCCTCATGTATCTAGACAGCCGTGACCGTATAGCAAGATGGATTCCATTTCATATACGTAGCTGGCTATGTCTGCCCCCGCTCTCCAGTATTTCTGGTTCTGGGGCGTGACACATTGAAGCATGAATCCTCCCTAACTCTTACCCTTAGTTAGCACCTAAATGTCCTAATTCAGTAGATTATGAAATCTTCTTTTATGTGATTTACGTTAATTAGTTTGGTGTAAGTTAGGTTATTGATAATATTAATAGTAATGCTAGATGCTATCTCTTGGGCCTTAATGTTTATAAATCTTGTGCCTAATAGTAATAAACCCTGGATTCTATATCCATTCAATATCTGTTAGGGCCATGTGACATAGTAGCAACCTTAGTAAACCAAAGCTTCAAACAAGCACAGTTTCCGTCCAAACCCATTCCCTTATTTATATAAATTCCTTACAAGCTAAATATGAAACACTAACTTTTCTCTCTACCAACAGCCTTCTCCCCCTCTTCTTATTCTTTCTTCTTCTTCTTCTCCTACTCCTTCTTTCCAAACTACTTCTTCTCCTCCATAGACCTCCTCTTCACTTTTCTCTCATAGCTATTGTTGTTGATGTTCATGCTTCTACAGCTGCCACTGCTAGGGTCGAAGGCCACCATCGTGCCACCCGTGTGCCATAATACACCGCCTTGGCCGCCCCAAGGCCATCGGTGGACTTGGCACAGCAGCTGTCGCTACTACTGTTGTGCACGGCAGCCACCACTGTCGCAATAATGACTGCTGCTACCTTTGACGTAATTATGTGCCACCCGTGCGCTACCGTACACCGTCGAGCACCGCCCGAAGATCCCTCGACAAGCATTCCACCACAGACCCGTGACTCCTTTGTGTACGGGCGACTAGAGCGACCGTGGCTGCTGCTACACTCGCACGGCAATCCCTGGCCGCCCGCCTGTCGCCGTACGGGGGCTATACAACGCCCGAGGGTACCTCCTCGTGGCCACACTGCCTGGCCGTAGTCCCCTACACAGTAAGGAGTCGACTTCGAGTTCAGAATCGAAATCCCGATGGAGCGCACGTAGATCAAAAGCCAGAATATACACCTCGAGACAACAACTTCGTACACGTTTTTTACAAAATTTGATCGTTGGATTGTCGATATGATTCTTCCATCTCCATCTTAGTACATAGCCCTTTTCTTATCTAAATTTCAACCATTAATTCGATCGTTTAATAGATCAAAACTGACCACCAAGTTGACCATTTAAATTATATTTATTTTGGACAGTTTTGTAGAGCCAGCTTCGTAGATTCGTTTCTCTCAACGAAGCTTCGATTTATGAATCACCAACTCTATTGTGTAGCAGGTATAACCACCTTCGTGACATAAAATTTTTAGCTTCATAGGATATCGTTTGGTTGGTTTAAATCGACGCCAAAGTTAGCCTCTTGAAACCATAATTTTTAACATGTAAAATTTTAGTTTTGGACCTGGGACTTCGGATTCCAATTCTAGCTCCACCAGTGGACTCATGGCATTGTTATGTCTTAAATTCATATATAATTTGCTGAGTTTGGAGCAATGTGGCTCTGACACGCATGACGGTACAAATCGGGTCCTATATTTTGGGTCAACGAGACATTTTGAGATCGGCTCATCGGAATCTAATTCTGAATATATCGTTGGATTCGTATCATCATTATGGACTTGTTAACATATACTTTGATAGATCTAGTGGACTTTAGCTTCGACACGCATTTTTGTGCAAATCGGATCCTAAAGTCCGGGTCAACATGTCATTTTGAGAACAGCTCATCGGAATCTAATCCTGGATGAACTGTTGGGTTCGTATCATCATTCTAGACTCGTGAACATATAGTTTGCTAGGTTTAAAGGACTTTTATCCTGACATATTTTTTGGTGCAAGTTGGTCCAACGGTAGATCAAATTTTGACCTGAAATTACCATTTTGCTCCTGTGTCCAAAATTAGACTTATGGATATTCTATGTAAGCTATTTTCCTTACTCTGGAAGCATTGGTGATGTTTGTTTCAGCATCTTGGGACATCTACGGAAGTCCCACTATTGTTGCTTTTATTTGGTTTGAGGCTTTCGCTTGTAGGATATCATCAGATCATTACCTCACCCTGAGATAAGTATACCTTGCCACTATGTCATTTCTTTTGTTATGATTTCATGTCTTACTATTTTATTACTTCTTTGTATCGCACATCCGGGTATGACTCGGGATGTAACCAACGAGATACGTTTGTCATTACAGTTAGCCTAGTCTATTAGAGACTACCCATGTACTGCAGCGGATACACTAGTATCTCACTAGACCCTGACACATGCTTGGACACAGAGATTTAATACAGAGATACAGGACACGTACCACCACATTCGATTGATCATTAGTACGGTAGGATGTGGGACGGTATAGTTCATGCTAGATGATTTCATTATGACATATTAGGCCCCGCACTAGGGATTGTACGTGTTGTAGAGTCGACCCGCTCTAGATACATTGGGTGGGGAGGACAGTTACTAGACGGAGGGGCTGCTATTAGTATTTATTGTTGACAGGGAGGCGGTTCGGACGAACCCCTCTACGAGATGATCTCATGTTCGGAGAGCCCCATTCGTCGAAAGTTATTCTTATTGTATTTACACATAGTCGATAGAGCACCCATGATTCTTTATGCTTTTTTTTATACCATAGTGGCATGTATATTATGTATCTTGTTACGTTCCATTGAGAACCTGGTTTTCTTCCAGGTTGGCTGAGTAGGTTTGCAGAGTTCTTGTCGGATATTTGCTGAGTACCCATTTCATTGCAGGTATTACTCTTCTTTAGTATGCGTGATTCATTTCTATAATCATACATGCTTGATTTACGTAGTATTTATATACTTTTTTCTCTCGAGTCTACTCGGACTAGTATGATAATTGGGCTGCAGACTAGTATTCATATTTCCCTTTCTTTATGCTTCTGTTATACGGATTAAGATATAGAGTGATATATGATAGTTACATCATTTTAAACAGAGGATAGGCATGTGAATGGTTAGAATTTATACATGATTACACTACTGAGTTTGCACATGATTACACTACTTTGGAATTATTCACATGTCCACTTCTACTCCCCCGTTACCCCAATCAATACACAAGGATCTATACAAGTTACGTTATTGTACATGATATCACATGGGGCCCATGAAAGGGTGCACATGATAGTATACATGAGGGCTCAGTAAACATGAGAGTACATGATCACATGAGTGTACATGAATAATGGAAGCATAGGAGTACATGATGATAGTGAAATACACATAACATGAAGTACCCGATGCTCCCGAGGGGGATAACATCTCATGTAAAGATCCATATAGTACCAATCCGTGTTACCAACGTGACAGCAACAAGTAAAGTAATCTAGAGCGAGAAGTAAAGCCTGAACAAGTATGAAACGGTCAGAGAATGTACTCGCCTGATAACTGAATGTCTGAAGAAGATATACTGTCTGAGGAGAGATGTATGGCTCCTAATCAGAGCAATACAAGTCACAATGTATCCACAATGGTAAAAAAATAAAGTATACAATGCATACTACATGATTCTAGGTCAATCTGGTCAAACGTCAACTCTAATAGTCAAACTAGGTCACAGGAAGTCATACTAGATCACAGGAAATCAAGCTAAGTCAAATAAGGTCAAACAAGGTCAAATAAATCAAGATTAGTCAAATCTAGGTTAAAATCAACCCCTGGTCAACATTCTAGCCAAATTAGTCAAATACTAGTCAACATGATCAATCTAGGTCAAATTTAGACTAACTAGGGTTTTGGGTCAAACAAAGACTAGTCAGCAAGGTGATTAAGTCAATGGTCAACTATCTAAGTCAATACCACAAGGTTAAGGTATAACCAATACCTATACAAGTATACCACACATATATATACATATATATAATACCAACCTTAATCCTATATTCAAGCTAATCCCACATTCCAATCTCAAGTCATGACTCAACTCTACGTATCTAACTTAACCCCATACATATCTTAATCTACATAGGTCTTCCGCAAAACCCAAGTCACAATAATATACTTATATATAGGTCAAACCTAAACCAACTAGTTAATAGCCTAGGGTTTAGTCAAATCTTAGTCAATAAGTCCTTCTATGTTCATCCAAGCCATTTCTAGGTCAATTAGGTCATGGTTGACCTATAGTTGACTTTGGTCAACAATGGTCAATTATCTTAGTCAAACTAGGTCTACTAGTCAAGTTAGGTCAACCAATGTCAAACTAGTTATTCTAGGTTTAATTCAAGTTCAATCTAGGTCAAGTTTGACCCTAGGTTGACTTTGGTCAACTCTTAGTAATCAAGGGTCAACAAGTTGGGTTTTGGGCCATTAGGGCTAGCCCCAAGCCATAGGCTAGAAATCCTAGGCCATAGGCTAATGATGGGGTTTTCATATAAACCTATAACTAGGAGTCATATATATATATATATATATATATATATATATATATATATATATATATAGATATACACTATCTAACCACCACCCAATATCCATATACCCAATATATGAATAACATATATAATACAACCACATACATACATATATATATATATATATATTGACCTAAGTAAACTAGTACAATATATACATATATCTCATATATGTATATACATATATATATAAACTTATATATATATATATATATACCTATATATATAGAGACATAGAGAGAGAGACAAAGGGAAAGAGAGAGGGACTGAATGAGAGAGAGAGAGTGAGACAGTGAGAGAGGGAAAGTGAACACAGGACAGTAGGGGGGAAGGGTTCCAGTTTTCTGGAACCAAACCTGGCCTAAACACACACACACACAGGATACATATATACATACATATGTATATATATACAACTACACACACACACCACCATTTCTCCCCAAATTTGACCCACACTCACACATACATATATACTACACATATACACACTAAAATACATATATACAATATATAAATCACATCAAAAATCGATTTGAAATTCACCCTTAAAATCTGGAAATAAATCCCAAAACTGGAATAAGTGCACTGTGCACTCGACAGTAGGTAATCCCAAATTCTCCCACTAAAACGAGCTAAGGCTCGAAACAAATGGTTGGTAACTGACACCCCGTAGATACCCTAGTATCCTAGGTGCCTGACACGACACCACGACACGGATTCACGTGTCCAAACATTCAAAAACACTACACGGGTAAACACTGATACACTGTGCAATGTCACAGCGTCGTGCACGCGTGCACTTAGCTCTAGGACACGACACACGTGTCTAGAAGTCTCGTGCACGTGTGCGTAGGTTCGCCTAGGGTTGGTCTAGGGTTTAGGTAGCCTGTCTCGTGTCCACGTGTCCTCAGGACACGGCACGAACTCTGTATCAGTCGAAGAAAATCGACTGATACTCAGTGTTCTGCACCGCGTCGTGCATGGGTTCTCGTGTCTCGTGGACACGACACGAGCCACGTGGGGCCTCGTGGTCATATCCACGTGTAGCCCACATGATGGGCTACACACTCGTACAAACACGAGGTGTCGAAGTGTCGTGTCCGCGCGATACGAGACGTACGAAGTGGACTCTGTGCGTGCGTGCACTGTCAGTGCACGACCAGTACACGTGTCCTCGTGTCCTCGATACGACACGAGCACACCCCAAATTTTGGGTACGACTTGTCAGTCAATGCCCCTACGTGCATGCCAAATGGCAAGTGTCCAAGTGGTGTATGTGTCGAGAAAACGTGTCTAGGTAGCAGGACATATTTTGTGTACTGTGCAGTGTCCAGACAGTGGAAAAACTGAGAGCTTTGTGTCCAGTTTTGGACACGACACAAGCTCAAAATGTGCTCAGTGTATAGGGGTTAGGTTTAGCTAGGTCTAGGCTAGAATTTGGTTCAAAAACATTTGGGAAATAGTGAGTAATTTACACTATGACAGAACACAAAATACATTAAATTTCAAATTGGATACGTGTCCGATACAACACCAAAACACTTCTAATTTCCACCAAATTTGACCTACAGTTCAGGTAGTCCTATATGAATGCAATTATGAAGAAAAACCAGGATTTTAACTAAGTTTGAGAGTATTTACCTATTGGTGCAATCCAATGAAAATCAAATGAAAGGGGGGTGTGTATCCTTCAACTTGATGATGTCCAATGCTTCCAAATCCTTGATTTCTAGCTTCCCTTAGCTCCCTAGATGTTGTAGGGTTCCAATGCAAGAGACTAGAGTCAATTTGGATCAAGAATGATCAAGTTATCAAGGGTTGAAGGAAAAGGGAATTTTGTGGATTTAATTTCATGTAATTTCTTCATGAATTAATCCAAGGGGTTATATAGGAGTGTGTACCAGCTAGGGGGGTACCCCTTGGCCGGCCAAGACATGGGGGGGGGTGTCCTTGGCTTCCTTCTAGGTTAAGTCATGGACCTTTGGTAAAGGGGTTGTGATATTTTGCATGTTTCAAGCAAAATATCAATAAAGTTAAATTAGATATTTAACTTACTTTAACCCCATGACCAAATCTCACCCCTAAGCTTCTAGGTTAGTGGCTAACCTCTATTTTAGGGTAGGATAGGTTAGTGACTAATCATGAGACGTACCAAGAATTAAATAATATTAAAAATCACATAATCACAAATAAAGTCTAGAAAATTACCAAAATACCCTTTTGGTCAAAAACCACTAATTTGATATTCTAAGCCTATGGCTAAGCTCTCATGGTCATGGCAACTTCTAGGTTAGAGAAAACTAGGGTTTACACTAAGTTATACTAACCAAAATCACAAAGTCATAAGTCATGACTTAGCATGACTTAGAAAATGGTTTAATCTAACTAAAATCACCAGAAAATCATACCATGACTAAAATACCACTAATAAATAATAAAAATAATAAATTTTCAAAAATCTCCAATTTCAGAAAACAAGGTGTTACAATATCTCAATACATCGCTACAACTCAACAATAAACGATTGAAAACTTGGCCAAAAATCTTCTCAAGTGTAATAAAATCGAATCAAATTGGACATCTCAACTTATGTGATAGAATTGATTGTCACACCCATTTTTCTAGTTAAGGGTATTTTGGTAATTGTAAATTTTCTTTGATTATTTTAATATATTATATTATTGGTGTTGTGATTTTTGGCCTGTGATAGTATAGCCTTGGTGTAACCTAGCCTAGTGTCTCACCATGACTTAGTGACTTAGTTAGTATGGTTAGTTAGTATTAATAAATCCTATTCTATTTAGTTCTGGTTAGAAGCTAGTTAGCATGTTTGAATAGAGGCTAGTTAGAACCCTTTCGAATTAATGATTCATTTTTAATCATAGGAAGAAGCCCAGGCCCAACTGTTAGAAAACCTAAGCCCACCATGATGTGGCCGGCCATAATAGGTTTCCCACAGCCTATTTAAAATCTCCTATTGAGAAACTCTTCTCTTTTACATTTCCTTCTTCTCCTCGCAAAAGCCTAAGTAAGTACCCTTCCTATTTTTCTTATTTATTCACCTTTTAAACACTAGTCTTTTGCATTAGGTTCTGATCTTTATATATAAATTATTGATGGTGAGAAAATTCAGAATTGAAGTACATTGGAGTTTTGGAGCCGCAAGGAGGATCTTCACATTTGGAGCTTTCTATAGGAAATTCATCTCAATAGGTAATATCTCCAAAACCCTTCAATTTCATGAATTATTCTCGTAGATGCATCCATCTAGGTGTCACCTAGCTGTAGGATGAGTTTTGTAGAAATTGATAGTGGTTTGGTGTCTGTATCGGACATGTATCAGTGTCTTTGTGTTTGTGTTTGATGAAATGCCCCAAAGGGATTTTTATTCAAAATTTTGAAATCTAATTGAATGGATTTGTAGATCTATACATGGCTTTTGATTTCGTATTGGACTGAACACATTTTGAGTCGTTTTCGTGTCCAGAATCGGACACAAACCACAGCACGAGATACGCGCACACGTGCCCTGCTATCACCCCCTGATTTCTCCCTATGTAGGCCACATGGACACGTGCCATTTGGCACAGGGGTGGGGGCAGACATTGTCAGGCCACCACTCGAGTTTCATGCACTCTCGTGTCGTATCTGACACGGGATCTAGCCCGTACTGATTTTGTACAAATATTGCACGCACGGTTTAGTCGCGTCTGATACGCGTCTCGTGTGACACGTGGACACGTCGTTGTCGTGTTTTAGGGTGCAACCCTCTAACCCTAGTCCCCTTCGACCACTGTGCACGAGCACGACCCTTATCGTGATGTGTGTCGAGTCCAGTCGAGCTCGACATGGCCGTACGAGGCAGCCTTTACTGCCTGTTCTGATACGTACTGCATTTCGAATTTTGACACTGTGTGTCCTAATTTTTGGACACAATTAGGGCTACGAGGACACGTCAGGTACGTCTCTAACTCTGTGCACGTGTTTCACTAAATTATTTCAAGTTTGTTGTTTTAATTTTTGGGTTTTTATTTGAATATTCATGAACATGTACTGCAGTTTCAGTTTTTATTTATTTATTGGGTTTGAGCCCTATTTCCTGAGATTTGATAAATATTAATGATTGTTTTGATCCCCAGTATCATGAAGATGTTGTGGTGGATTGGGTTGTTAACTAAGAAATGATTTTTGAGTTTTGATATGGAATTTACATTGATGATTGAAATGAATTGTTGACTGAGATTTCATAACTTAGATTAAATTGAACCTTTAAAACTGTCCTATTTGACACACAGTCGTTTCACACACACACACATACCCTCTCACTCGTTCACTCTCACTGTCACACCCTTGACACACACACATTTGACTGAACACACACACACACCCTATCACCCTCATTTACCTCTATACACACACACTAACACATGTATATGCTGCTATACTATGTTCACTCACCTTGACACATTACAATTTGACACTATCACCCCCTTGACAGAACACTATATACATGTGACACTATACACATTTCACCTTAACACATACACCATTGACACTTGTTGACACTAACACTATATACTCTATTGACACCCACCCACCCATATATGTATATGTATATATAATAATGTGAATGAGAATGAATGCATATATGATATATATATATATATATATATATATATATATATATATATATATATATATATATATATATATATATATATATATATATATATATATATATCACACCTATAGGAAATATATATATATATTTATTTATATATATATATATATATATATATATATATATATATATATATATATATATATATATATATATATATATATATATATATTAGTATCTATATATTAGTATCTATATATTCTTTGTGTGTGTTACATTTGGTATTTGTACTTATGGTTGTACTTGTTTGCTAGCAAGTCTTGGTTAGGCCTAGTTAGAATTGTTAGACTAGGTTTAGACCTAGAATGACTTAGTTGACCTAGTTTGACTAGTATAGTTGACTAGAGTTTACCAAGAGTTGACCTTAGTCTAGAATGACCTAGAAATCATGTAGAATGCATTGTAAAGTTCAATATCACAATTCTGGACATGTTGTGACCTGTGTTGCTCTAAATAGGACTCAGATACTCCAGCTCAGACTCATATTTTTATCAAACAGCCAGGATATCAGGCGAGTATATTCTTCGACCGTTTTATACTTGTTAGGAATTATATTCTTGTCATAGGTTAATTTACTTGATGCTGACACGACATTATCACGGATTAGTACTATAAACTTTACATGAGATGTTATTGTCACGACCCGCACCCGGTATAGGGGCACGAGAAGTGGGTACGTCCAGCCTACGCCACAGTGTCGGCGGTAGTAAACTGTCCTAGGTTGCTAACTAATCTCATGCAGTGAATATAAAAAGTACTTGTCCAGATATCAGCTCCGAATGGAGGGCAAGTAAAGGGTATGATCTACTCAACACAGTCTAAACACGAAAAGATAACACAGAAGTTATACCTAAGGAATTAAAGACAACAACAACTAACTACTAAAATAATACACCAATATCTCAAACCAACTTAATACAGACTCAATATCTTAACTTTAATACAACAAGCCAAAACATGAAAGCTAAAGTAGTCTACTAGCTAATCTCCTGAATCACTCCTGAGAGTCAGAACCAAAGGTAGCTAATCCCTCGCCAGGTCCATGGTAAGCAGGGCATGTGTCCTCAGGATTATCATCTGTAATATTTTCAACAGGTCCAATCAGGACGGGAACGAGTACAACTCATCTAGAAAAACCCAAGTAAATGACAAAGAACTATAAAGCAGTTATAGATAGTTTTATTGATGAGCATGGCAGTTTTATACAGGTAATGATGGCATAGAGAGGCAGTAAGATACAAGAAAAGAAAGGTAACTAAAACAAGAGAAGAATCATGGCAATGAAGACTGTAATAAAAGCTAACTGAACTAGAATAATATGTGTGAGTCCAGACAGTACGATATAAGTCTAATGTAATCCCAGTGTGAGTCCAGTCCATATAATCTGATACCAGATAATTTCCAGTACAAGATGAGTCCAACAGTGATCAATGAAACCAGGGTGAGTCCAACTATGATCTAACAGTGTGTTTTAAAATACCGAGGTCGACAAGCAAACGGCTGTAGGTATCAGGCACATCTCTTACTGATCGGGCAAGAGATGGCTATGCTTCCGGTAGATTCCAGTAGGAGATTCCGGATTTGGGGTATGTCTACATGTCTTACTCAATATTTCCCCGTCCAGTAAGTGAATCCAAAATCGACAAAAAGAATCGAGATGAGTCTGGCCAATACATGATGATTCCAGAAATGATTCCGGAATGATACTAATGACTCCAGTAATAGAGGCCAGCAAGTAAGGTATGTGTCGATACATGAATCCAGAAATATCCATACGCGTTGATACAGAGAATCATATAGAACTAACTAGAACTGAAATACAGTAATCGACAAATAAATGAGAGAATTATCAGAGAATGTACTCGCCTGTTACTCTGGAAAGAGTAGTGTAATATCAGATGTCTGTACCAGGGTCACAATGTCCTAAAATAGAGCAATAAAGTTATGACATGTCCAAAATGAAGGTAAATGAAATCTACGATGCAATCTATATAAATTCTAAGCCAATCTAGGTCAAAGTCAAACTTGGTCAACTCTACAGTCAAACTAAGTCAAATCAAGTCATATTAGGTCACAAGAAGTTAAACTAAGTCAAATAGAGTCAAACAAGGTCAAACAAGTCAAGGTTAGTTAAATCTAGGTTAAAGTCAACTCCTGGTCAACATTCTAATCAAACTAGTCAAATACTAGTCAACATGATCAATCTGGGTCAAGTCTAGGTCAAACTTAGACCAACTAAGGTATTGGTCAAACAAAGACTAGTCAGCAAGATAATTAGGTCAAACAAAGACTAGTCAATAAGGTAATTGGGTCAAACATGGTCAGACTAGTTAAACTAGTCATTTTAGGTTAGTCCTAGTCAATCTAGGTCAATTAGGTCAAGGTTTGACCTAAGGTTGACTTTGGTCAACCCTTAGTCAACAAGGGTCAACAAGTGGGTTTTGGGTCATTAGGGCTAGCCCCTAGCCATAGGCTAATGATCTTGGCCATAGGCTAGTCATGGGGTTTCCATATAAACCTATAACTAGAAGATATACATATATTTATATATCTATATATATATAGACTCTATCTACCTACTACCCATATGTCAACATAGGAATACTATATATAATACAACCCACATATATATATATATATATATAATATCACTACATGAGAACTAATACAAATATATATATATATATATATATATCATATATATATACACATATATATTTATATATATATAAAACCTATTTATATATTACATATATATATATAGAGAGAGGGAAGAGAGAGAGGGACCCTGACACACAGGAAGGGAAGGGGGGTGGTTCCTGGAACCAAATCCAGCCCTCAACAAACACACACACAGTCCATATATACATATATATGTATATACACACAACTCCCTATATACACTACCAAATACCCCCATAATTCACCCACACTCACACATACATATATACTACATATATACATACTAAAATACACTAATACAATGTATAAAACATATCAAATTTGGGTTTGAAATCCATTTTCAAAAACTGGGAAATATCCCAAAAATGGAAAACTGGACTGTGTATAGGAAAATTAGGTAAACCCAAATTCTCATACAAAACCGAGTTAAGGCTCGATACAAATGGTTGGTAACTGGTGCCCCGTACGTGTACGTGTCGTGTGTGTCACTGGAAGTCCACCACGACACGACACGGCGTGTCAAAGTGTCAAAAACCCTAATCGGGTAAGACATTGCACACACACAAAATACAGTATCGTGCACATGTGCAACTAGCTCTAGGATACGACACACACAACCTCGTGTCTCGTGGTCGTGTCCCTAGGTTCGCCTAGGGTCAGGCTAGGTGTTAGTGTGTCTGTATGGTGTCCACGTGTCGCCGTATCCAAATGGGAAGCCCGTATCAGAGCCCAATTTCCAAGTGTGTGCTGTCAGTGAGTGACCAGTGCAGAGGCGATTTCGTGTCCGATACGACACGAAAAGTTGTGAGACTCGAGGGGGGCTTGTCAGAGGGTGCCCCCACCTCTGTGCCAAGTGGCATGTGTCCACGTGTCACGTGCAGCGAGCACGAGATGTGCAGCAGCAGGGGAGCCTTGCGCACTGTCGTGCTGCATCGTGCACGTGTGTCGACCAGTCTAGGGCCACGTATGTACAACTTATGGTGTCGTGGTCGTGTCCAAGGATAGGTGGGGTGTCAGGGCATGTGTCCAAGTTCCTGTATCGTGTCCACGACACGTGTGGACACGACAGTAAGTGTCTAACGGTGGGGTTTTTCAGTGTCACAGTGTGGTTTAACAGTGTGTTCGTGTCCTGTTTTGGATACGGACACAACTCGAAGTGTGCTCAGAGTTATGGTTCTATGATCTACACCTATAGGGCTAAAAACTTGTTCAAAAAGTTTTCGAAAATAATAACATTTAATTCACAGAGGCAATACATCAAACACTTGCATAAAACCCTAGATACGTGTCCGATACGGACACCAAACCCAATCTACTTTCTACCCAACTTAGCCTATAGATCCCTGGTACCTATATGCATGCAACTATGAAGAGAAAACACAATATTAACATGGTTTGAGGACATTTACCTATGAGTGCAAAATTAATGAAAAAGCCTAGAATAGGGGGGGTGTCCACTACTCTTGGTGATGCCCAAAGCTCCACAAATCCTTGATAGCAGGCCCTAACTAGTAACCTCTAGTGTAGGGGAGTCCAATGCAAGAAACTAGGGGTGATTTGGCTCAAGAATGATCAAGTTATGGTCTTGTGAAGGAAATAGAATTTCTAGGTTTAAAATTCATGTAAATTGATCATGAATGAAATGATAGGTTAATATAGGAAGGGGGGTAGTGCTAGGCTGCCATGGGAAGATATTTAGGGCTTATCCACCTAGCAAAACTTAGCTCCTAAGTCTTTGACTAAGGGGATAGATATTTTAGGTTTCTAAAATATCTAAGAAAGTAATATCTTAGATATTTCCAACCTAAGATATTTACACATAGGTTAACATCTAACATTAGCCTCCTAGGTTAGTGACTAATCTCTAGGTTAGGGAAAACTAGGTTAGGGACTAACATGACACTACTCAAATAATTAAATAATAGTAAAAACACATAAATCCAAATAATTCCTAATAAATCCTAGAAAATTACCAAAATACCCTTTAGGCTAAAAAGCCCTAATTTGATGTTCTAAACCTATGGCTAGGCTCACATGATCATGGTTAGTTTCTAGGTTATGAAATCTCTAGGGTTTACACTAGGGTTACACTAGTAAAATCACAAAGTCATAAGCCATGACTTAGAAAATAGTTTTAAATTAACTAAAATCATCAAAAATCATATCATGACTAAAACACCATTAATAAGTAATAAAAATAATAAATTTTCAAAAATATCCCAATTTCAGAAAACTGGATCTTACAAGTCTACCCTCCTTAGAAAAATTTCGTCCTCGAAATTAAGATAGTCGTACTCCTTCTAGGTCAAACCCCCAGTCAATCAAAGTCAAAAGATAACATGCAATCATAGTCCTACTGGCCATGATTCTACAGTCTTGAATAGGGTAACTACACTATCTAGTATATCACAAGCATATCCTGACAGGTACTAATGGAATCATACAACAAGATGGGAAAGGAAGGACAGAAAAGACAAACCTGCTAACCCGTCACCTGCAGCGTTGGTCTCCTCGACCGTCATCGCAAAAGCTCCACCCCTCTGGTGCTGAGCTATAGGTGGCCTAGCTCCCTTATAAGGAGGTGCAACAGGACAATCCATCTTCTGGTGGGTATCAGACCCACAGGTATAGCAAACCTTCAGCCTCTTCCTACACTGCTCCCTGATGTGTCCCTGCTTCCTGCAGTATGAACAACTGATCGTCTTCGGGTCCTGACCCCGATACTGATGCTGTACCTGCTGAAATGGCCTCTGCTGCCGGGGTCCCGGGGCTCTAACTGGCGGGGTCGAATGATATGGTGTGGAAGGATGATATGTCTGCTGGTGTAGCGTCGGCACTTTCTGCTGGAAAGCCTGACGCTTGGAGGGTCCCTCAATGTGTACAGAAGCCGACCTCTTGCAAGATAGAAGACGCTCCTCGATACTCCGGGCTAACTCTAAGCTCTGGTAGTAGTCAGTCATACCGTTTGCCACTATAAGAATGCCAATGTCTGGAACAAGACCACGACAAAACCTACGCGTCATCTCCTCAGGGTCAGCAACCAAACTAGGAGCGAAACGGCTCAGGCGACTAAACTCTGCCGCATACTCGTCAACAGAACGGTTCCCCTGCTGGATGTTCTAGAATCGTAGCCCCATGGCTACCCTAGCGGTGGTCGAGAAGAATTTCTTCTTGAACTGGGTCTTGAACTGGTCCCAGGTGGCTCTACCTCTCGCGAACAACGGCTCATTCCTGAACCAGACTCCGGCTAAGTCTATCAGCAGAAATCTTGCTGCCTCGACCTGAAGGTCATCCGGCATCCTAACTTCCAGAAGCTTCCTCTCTACTGAATCTAGCCAGTCATCTGCTACTACTATGCCCTCAGTCCCTAAGAACTCCTTGGGATTCAGACCCATGAAGTTCTTGATCGTCCCTGCTCTCTGTCGCGACTCTACAGGTGGTGGGACCACGGTACGTCCCTCAGAATGCTCCATGCTCTGGCGGAGTAGGGTGGTCTGCTCCTGATGGGTTGCTAGGAACCCCTGGATCAGAATGAGCAGTTGGTTCCCGTCGAGTGTGACGGAAGCCTGGGTAGGTATAGTGATAGGGGGTGGTGGAAGTATTGGGTCCTGCTGGGACTGTGATGTGGAAGGTGGTTGTGGTATCTGGGTTTGTGGATCTGTGGAGTGGAGGAATGTGGTAGGTGGAGGTGGAGGTGTATCAGTCAACTGGTCAGCTGACTGGATGGGGAGTGTGTCATTCTCAGGTGAGACATACCGGGATGAACGAGTAAGCCCCATCTAATTACAATAAAAAGACTTATAAGGACTCTTTATGCAAAACAATCATAGACAAGAAAATCTAATTATAATAGCAAGCATGTGATGTATTTCCTATGTTGCAATCCTTGTATTCCTCTAGGTGTTCTAAGCGTCATTCCTAATGTTGTTTAATTAACATAAGTTCCTAATTGCAGGCATGCTTGGTACAATAACGTAACCAAACAATTTAGTCGACAGACCTGCATGGGCCACCACTAAAAACGTGTCACGACCCGCACCCGGTATAGGGGCACGAGAAGTGGGTACGTCCAGCCTACGCCGCAGTGTCGGCGGTAGTAAGCTGTCCTAGGTTGCTAACTAATCTCATGCAGTGAATATAAAAAGTACTTGTCCAGATATCAGCTCCGAATGGAGGGCAAGTAAAGGGTATGATCTACTCAACACAGTCTAAACACGAAAAGATAACACAGAAGTTATACCTAAGGAATTAAAGACAACAACAACTAACTACTAAAATAATACACCAATATCTCAAACCAACTTAATACAGACTCAATATCTTAACTTTAATACAACAAGCCAAAACATGAAAGCTAAAGTAGTCTACTAGCTAATCTCCTGAATCACTCCTGAGAGTCAGAACCAAAGGTAGCTAATCCCTCGCCAGGTCCATGGTAAGCAGGGCATGTGTCCTCAGGATTATCATCTGTAATATTTTTAACAGGTCCAATCAGGACGGGAACGAGTACAACTCATCTAGAAAAACCCAAGTAAATGACAAAGAACTATAAAGCAATTATAGACAGTTTTATTGATGAGCATGGCAGTTTTATACAGGTAATGATGGCATAGAGAGGCAGTAAGATACAAGAAAAAAAAGGTAACTAAAACAAGAGAAGAATTATGGCAATAAAGACTGTAATAAAAGCTAACTGAACTAGAATAATATGTGTGAGTCCAGACAGTACGATATAAGTCTAATGTAATCCCAGTGTGAGTCCAGTCCATATAATCTGATACCAGATAATTTCCAGTACAAGATGAGTCCAACAGTGATCAATGAAACCAGGGTGAGTCCAACTATGATCTAACAGTGTGTTTTAAAATACCGAGGTCGACATGCAAACGGCTGTAGGTATCAGGCACATCTCTCACTGATCGGGCAAGAGATGTCTATGCTTTCGGTAGATTCCAGTAGGAGATTCCGGATTTGGGGTATGTCTACATGTCTTACTCAATATTTCCCCGCCCAGCAAGTGAATCCAAAATCGACAAAAAGAATCGAGATGAGTCTGGCCAATACGTGATGATTCCAGAAATGATTTCGGAATGATACTAATGACTCCAGTAATAGAGGCCAGCAAGTAAGGTATGTGTCGATACATGAATCCAGAAATATCCATACGCGTTGATACAGAGAATCATATAGAACTAACTAGAACTGAAATACAGTAATCGACAAATAAATGAGAGAATTATCAGAGAATGTACTCGCCTGTTACTCTGGAAAGAGTAGTGTAATATCAGATGTCTGTACCAGGGTCACAATGTCCTAAAATAGAGCAATACAGTTATGACATGTCCAAAATGAAGGCAAATGAAATCTACGATGCAATCTATATGAATTTTAAGCCAATCTAGGTCAAAGTCAAACTTGGTCAACTCTACAGTCAAACTAAGTCAAATCAAGTCATATTAGGTCACAAGAAGTTAAACTAAGTCAAATAGAGTCAAACAAGGTCAAACAAGTCAAGGTTAGTCAAATCTAGGTTAAAGTCAACTCCTGGTCAACATTCTAATCAAACTAGTCAAATACTAGTCAACATGATCAATCTGGGTCAAGTCTAGGTCAAACTTAGACCAACTAAGGTATTGGTCAAACAAAGACTAGTCAGCAAGATAATTAGGTCAAACAAAGACTAGTCAATAAGGTAATTGGGTCAAACATGGTCAGACTAGTTAAACTAGTCATTTTAGGTTAGTCCTAGTCAATCTAGGTCAATTAGGTCAAGGTTTGACCTAAGGTTGACTTTGGTCAACCCTTAGTCAACAAGGGTCAATAAGTGGGTTTTGGGTCATTAGGGCTAGCCCCTAGCCATAGGCTAATGATCTTGGCCATAGGCTAGTCATGGGGTTTCCATATAAACCTATAACTAGAAGATATACATATATTTATATATCTATATATATAGACTCTATCTACCTACTACCCATATGTCAACATAGGAATACTATATATAATACAACCCACATACATATATATATATATATAATATTACTACATGAGAACTAATACAAATATATATATATATCATATATATATATACACATATATATTTATATATATATAAAACCTATTTATATATTACATATATATATATATAGAGAGGGAAGAGAGAGAGGGACACTGACACACAGGAAGGGAAGGGGGGTGGTTCCTGGAACCAAATCCAGCCCTCAACACACACACACACACAGTCCATATATACATATATATGTATATACACACAACTCCCTATATACACTACCAAATACCCCCAAAATTCACCGACACTCACACATACATATATACTACATATATACATACTAAAATACACTAATACAATGTATAAAACATATCAAATTTGGGTTTGAAATCCATTTTCAAAAACTGGGAAATATCCCAAAAACTGGAAAACTGGACTGTGTATAGGAAAATTAGGTAAACCCAAATTCTCATACAAAACCGAGTTAAGGCTCGATACAAATGGTTGGTAACTGGTGCCCCGTACGTGTACGTGTCGTGTGTGTCACTGGAAGTCCACCACGATACGACACGGCGTGTCAAAGTATCAAAAACCCTAATCGGGTAAGACATTGCACACACACAAAATACAGTGTCGTGCACATGTGCAACTAGCTCTAGGACACGACATACACGACCTCGTGTCTCGTGGTCGTGTCCCTAGGTTCGCCTAGGGTCAGGCTAGGTGTCAGTGTGTCTGTATGGTGTCCACGTGTCGTCGTGTCCAAATGGGAAGCCCGTATCAGAGCCCAATTTCCACGTGTGTGCTGTCAGTGAGTGACCAGTGCAGAGGCAATTTCGTGTCCGATACGACACGAGAAGTTGTGAGACTCGAGGGGGGGCTTGTCAGAGGGTGCCCCCACCTCTGTGCCAAGTGGCACGTTTCCACGTGTCACGTGCAGCGAGCACGAGATGTGCAGCAGCAGGGGAGCCGTGCGCACTGTCGTGCTGCATCGTGCATGCGTGTCGACCAGTCTAGGGCCACGTGTGTGCAACTTATGGTGTCGTGGTCGTGTCCTAGGATAGGTGGGGTGTCAGGGCATGTGTCCAAGTTCCTGTATCGTGTCCACGACACGTGTGGACACGACAGTAAGTGTCTAACAGTGGGGTTTTTCAGTGTCACAGTATGGTTTAACAATGTGTTCGTGTCCTGTTTTGGATACGAACACAACTCAAAGTGTGCTCAGAGTTATGGTTCTATGATCTACACCTATAGGGCTAAAAACTTGTTCAAAAAGTTTTCGAAAATAATAACATTTAATTCACAGAGACAATACATCAAACACTTGCATAAAACCCTAGATACGTGTCCGATACGGACACCAAATCCAATCTACTTTCTACCCAACTTAGCCTATAGATCCTTGGTACCTATATGCATGCAACTATGAAGAGAAAACACAATATTAACATGGTTTGAGGACATTTACCTATGAGTGCAAAATCAATAAAAAAGCCTAGAATAGGGAGGGTGTCCACTTCTCTTGGTGATGCCCAAAGCTCCACAAATCCTTGATAGCAGGCCCTAACTAGTATCCTCTAGTGTAGGGGAGTCCAATGCAAGAAACTAGGGGTGATTTGGCTCAAGAATGATCAAGTTATGGTCTTGTGAAGGAAATGGAATTTCTAGGTTTAAAATTCATGTAAATTGATCATGAATGAAATGATAGGTTAATATAGGAAGGGGGGGTAGTGCTAGGCTGCCATGGGTAGATATTTAGGGCTTATCCACCTAGCAAAACTTAGCTCCTAAGTCTTTGACTAAGGGGATAGATATTTTTGGTTTCTAAAATATCTAAGAAAGTAATATCTTAGATATTTCCAACCTAAGATATTTACACATAGGTTAACATCTAACATTAGCCTCCTAGGTTAGTGACTAATCTCTAGGTTAGGGTAAACTAGGTTAGGGACTAACATGACACTACTCAAATAATTAAATAATAGTAAAAACACATAAATCCAAATAATTCCTAATAAATCCTAGAAAATTACCAAAATACCCTTTAGGCTAAAAAGCCCTAATTTGATATTCTAAACCTATGGCTAGGCTCACATGATCATGGTTAGTTTCTAGGTTATAAAATCTCTAGGGTTTACACTAGGGTTACACTAGTAAAATCACAAAGTCATAAGCCATGACTTAGAAAATAGTTTTAAATTAACTAAAATCATCAAAAATCATATCATGACTAAAACACCATTAATAAGTAATAAAAATAATAAATTTTCAAAAATACCCCAATTTCAGAAAACTGGGTCTTACAGTTATCCCCCTCGGATGCATCAAATACATCGTGTCATGTGCTTTTCACGAATATCCTGCATTTTGTGGACTCTTATTAATCATGTATACTCATGTGCTCTCATGTAATCTCATAATCTCATGAGCTTCATGTATAAACTATCATGTACAATAACATAACCTGTTTAGATCTTTGTGTATTGATTGGGGCATGGAAGAGTAGAAATAGTCATGTGAACAATTCCAAAGTAGTGTAATCATGTACAAACTTTTTAGTGTAATCATGTACAAATCAAGCCGTTCACATATCTATTTTGTACTCTAAATCACGTAGTAACATACAGTTCTCTATTATCATATATAGATAGCTTGTTATCAGTTTCTCTCTTTCTTTTCATGCTTATTTCTTATAGTATTTCATGTATCTTAACCTATCACATGCTTTATATTTTCTGTCAAGATATGAACTGCGTGAGATATATTGTGCTCATTCCCGTCCTGATTGGACTGTTAAAAATATTACAGGTGATGAGAAGGAGTTCTGTCCTACATATTATGGTACAGGCTTAGATGACACCGGTGACTTGGACCCTCAGGTGGATCCTACAGTTGCTGGGGACTTGCCTATTATCTAGATTAGATCTCTAGACTAGTTTCCCATTATTTATCTTATTTCATGTACTTTCAGTTTTTGGATATTGATAGATGCTAGTATATTCAGATTTTACTCTCATTTGTAGCTGGTAGGAGATTATCTCTTTTATCTTATCTTTACTTCTATTCTCTTTATTCCACCTTAGATGTTATGATTGAATTGTACCTTTATATTGTCCTCCTTTTGGAGTGTATATCATTGTACAGGTATGGTTATTGCTAGATGTTGTGACTTGGGACAGCGTTCTACCGCCGATACTGTGGCGTAGGCTGGACGTACCCACTTCTCATGCCCTTACACTGGATACAGATTGTGACACATTTTTTTGTGGTGGCCCATGCAGGTCCAGTCGCAACTAGTATAATTTTGTAGCGGTATTCGAACTAGAGTATCGCTATATCCTGTAGTAGGATATAGAATATAAGTTAAGGTACTCAATCACATTAGGAAAACTCTTATCTAATTCTTGCTGCTAATTGCCTTCTTTTGAAAAGAACTGTCCTCCTTTGATTATATCGCTTCCTTCTCAGTAATATTTTATTCTTTTTTTTAATCTGTCTTCAGGATGGTGGAGACACGATCGTAGCGCTCTGGCCAAAGGGATACCGCTGAGAGATCTGCCACTTCTCGCCTGACTCAGCAGGGCCCAGGGACCACAGTACCTCTTTTTCTAGCTCAGGTGGGACCGTCTGCAACTTTTGGGGGTTCTCCTCCACCGGTTCCGAGGACTACCCCAAGGGTTGAGGGGATGCCACCACCACCACCACCACCTCAGAGGATAGTTGATATGGGGCAGTTCTTTGCCTTCATGCAGCAGATGATGGAGACTCAGCGACGCCAGACAGAGGATATGAGGCAGGGCATTGACAATGCCCATCAGCTGGCCATGGTGGCAGTAGAGAAGGTGACTGCCCAACCGCAGGAAGGGTAGATACAGCCGTACCAGCCGAGGACTCCGGGCATTCAGGATTTTTAGAATATGCGATCGCGAGACTTCAACGGTACCGAAGGTATCCTATGTGCCGACGATTGGATCCAGCATATAGAGGAGATCTTCCGTCTCACGGAGATACCAGCTAGGCTTCAGATAGAAGCAACTGGCAGCCAGATGCAGGACCTTGCCCGTATATGGTACCAAACTGACCCCAAGGTTGGTACACAGGGGCAGACTTGGAAGGCTTTCAAGAAGCTCTTCAAGGAGAAGTTCTTTTCTGACACAGCACTTGGCACCTTGGAGACGCAGTTCCAGAATCTGGTCCAGGGGAACCAGACAGTAGAGGAGTATGCCGGAGAGTTCTACCGTTTGGGCAGATTCGTAGAGGACCTGAGCGAGATAACGAAGGCTAGGATATTCAGGAAGGGCTTAATTAAGGAAGTCAAGTCCTTGACCAAGAGCAATAGAAATGCTACTTTCGAGAAGATTTTGACGGGAGCTATGGCAGCGGATGATGACCTCGAACTGAAACAAAAGAGAGGTCGTGATTCATATGGAGCCAACGGCAGTGGAGGTCAGGCCAAGAGGCCCCATTATCAGCAGCAGCACCAGCAGAAGTCGTTCCAGCAGCAGCAGTTCCAGAGTCAGGGTCGTGCGCCTTTTCAGCAGAAGCAGATACAACATGCACCTAGACAGTGGCAAGTCAACAGTTTCACTTTCTGCAAGAAGCCAGGACATATGTAGAATGACTGTAGAAAGAGGCTAGGCAAGTGCCTCCTTTGTGGTTCAGCGGAGCACCAGCTGAGGGACTGTCCCATGTCTTCGGGACGTACAGCACAGGGAACAGGAGCCAAGACTCCGGCAGGACAGCAGAAGGGACCATTGCCGACCCAGCAGCAGAAGTTTACCCAGCACCAACAGTAGACCAGAGAAGGTCAACAGGGGCGAGCCTTCGCCATGTCAGCCGAGGATACAGAGGCAGTGGAAGATCTGATAGCAGGTTCTGTTCTTCTCGACTCCTTTTCTGCATTCGCTTTGTTTGATTCGGGGGTTTCCCATAGTTTTGTGTCTGTATATTTTGCTATTAGACACCAGTTTTCTTCTGAACCATTACCTAGAACTTGCAAGATCATGACTGGGGGTGGTATCATCCTCGTCCGTGATGTTTACAAGGATCGAAGAGCATTTTTGGGAGGCCGAGAACTGGATGTGAGTCTGCTCGTAATGCTATTACCGAACTATGATATTGTACTCGGTATGGATTGGTTGAGCAGGCACCATACTAGTATAGATTGTCGCGGTGGTAGAGTTCTCTTCGGAGTGCCAGAGAGCCAGAGTTCGAGTTCACCAGACGAGCGACAGACCAGAGCAGCAGAGTCTTCTGCAGAGCTTCAGCAGAGGAGCAGAGCGTGCCATATCCATTGATAGCTGAGTTCATGGATGTATTTCCTGAGGAGTTACCAGGGTTACCTCTGGACAGAGATGTAGAGTTCTCTATAGATTTGGTGCCCGGCACAGAGCCGATATCTCTGCACGTCTATAGAGTGAACAACAACGAGCTAGTGAAGTTGAAGAAGCAGGTGGATGAGTTGCAGGACAAAGGCTTCATCCGATCGAGTTTTTCACCATGGGGTACACCAGTACTCTTTGTGCCAAAGAAGGATGGGTCGGTGCAGATGTGTATCGACTACATGGCTCTCAACAGCCTCGCGATCAAGAACAAATACCCGCTGCCGAGGATCGATGATCTGTTCGACCAGTTGAGCGGAGCGAAGGTATTCTCCAAAATTGATCTGAGGTCAGGTTACAATCAAGTGATGGTGAAGAAGGAGGACATTTCGAAGACAATATTCAGGACACGATATGGCCAGTTTGAGTTCATGGTGATGCCTTTTGGGTTAACTAATGCCCCGACAGTATTCATGAACTTGACGAACAAGGTGTTCCATCAGTACTTGGACAAGTTTGTGGTAGTGTTCATCGACGACATCATGGTATACTCGAAGACCCCAGAGGAGCACGAGGAGCATTTAAGAGTGGTTCTGGAGACTCTCAAGAAGGAGTAGCTTTACGACAAGCTTTCGAAGTGTGAGTTCTTTCTAGACAAAGTTGACTTCTTGGATCATGTGGTAACTGAAGATGGGATCTCAGTTAACACGAAGAAGATCACGACAGTTGAGGCTTGGACAACACCGAGTTCAGTTGCGGAGATCAGGAGCTTTCTGGGATTTGTAGGCTACTACAAGAGGTTTGTTCATGATTTCTCTCGGATTGCAGAACCATTGACTAGGCTGACCTGGAAGGACGCAGAGTTTATCTTATCAGAGGAATATTATATTGCTTTCGATGAGTTGAAGAAACGACTGACGACAGCCCCGATTTTGATATTGCCATCAGGATCAGGCGGGTTCACTATTTACAGTGACGTCTCAGGGATGGGTTTGGGTTGTGTCTTACAACATCATGGAAAGGTGATTGTCTATGCATCCAGGCAATTACATTCGCATAAGAAGAACTACCCTACCCATGATTTGGAGTTGGCGGTAGTTATCTTTTCTCTTAAGTTGTGGAAGCACTACCTGTACGGAGAGCATGTGGAGATCTTCACAGACCATAAAAGCTTGAAGTATGTGTTTACACAGAAAGAGCTCAACATGAGGCAGCGTAGATGGTTGGAGTTGATGAAGGACTTCAATATTTCTTTGCAGTATCACCCAAGGAAGGCCAACGTGGTTGCCGATGCCTTGAGTAGGTATCCGGTAGCTATGTGTTTGACTATGGATCGTCACTTGTTAGCAGATTTAGAGAGCCTGGGGATCAAGGTGATTGTGCCAGGAGTTCAGATACAGATGTGGGACCTTCAGATTCAGTCAGACCTGATGGAGAGGATCAAGTCGCCTCAGTTCGAGGATGTTACTCTACGGTGTATCCGAGAGCAGGTTCGAGCAGGATTGGTGGATGATGAGTTTATTCTCGCAGAGGTCGGCACATTGAGGTACGATTCCAGACTGTGTGTGCCTAGCGGAGAGCTTCGGGAGCAGGTTATGCAGGAGGCCCATCGCTCTCAGTACTCTATGCATCCTGGTGCCAACAAGATCTATAGGGATCTGAAGGAGCATGTTTGGTGGTATGGGATGAAGCGGGAGTTAGCTCGCTTCATAGCCAGATGTTTAGTCTGTCAGCAGGTTAAGGTAGAGAGGCAGAGGCCAGAAGGACTGTTACAGCCATTGCCCATTTCGGAGTGGAAGTGGAAGCACATCACGATGGACTTTATTTCTGGATTGTCGCATACACGAGGAAAAAAAGACGTAATTTGGGTCATCGTAGACAGGTTGACTAAATCAGCCCACTTTTAGCCATTTAAAGTGGGTATGTCTACTGAGAGGCTAGCAGAGATGTATATACGACAGTTTGTCAGGATACACGGAGTTCCGTTGAGCATTGTCTCGAATCGGGATAGTCACTTTACTTCCTATTTCTGGCAGAGTCTGCAGACTAGTTTAGGCACTCAGCTCAAGTTTAGTACTGCATACCACCCTCAGACGGACGGACAGTCTGAGAGGACTATTCAGACACTCGAGGACATGCTGCGGACTTGTGTCTTAGATTTTGGAGGTTCCTAGAAGGATTATTTGTATTTAGTGGAGTTTGCATACAATAACAGTTTCTAGGCCAGCATTTGGATGTCACCATTCGAGGCACTGTACGGGCATAGATATCGTACACCCTTGTCTTAGGATGACGTTGGAGAGCGAGCTTTATTGGGACCTGAGATGGTTGTTGACGCAGCCGAGAAGGTAAAGCTCATCAGAGATCGACTTCGCGTGGTGCAGGACAGACAGCGGCATTGGGCCGATAGCCACCGAAGACCTTTGCAGTTTGAGGTACAGCTTAGACTTAGGATTAGGATTTTGTTGTTTTGTGATTTTTTGATTGATCATTTGAATGTTATAATTAAGCTTGAGACCATGTTTGTGCTAGGTTGGAGATCTGGTGTTCCTGAGGATATCTCCGACGCGTGGTACTATTCGCTTTGGTAGAGGTAGAAAGCTTAGTCCGCATTTCATCGGACCCTTCAGCATCAGCGGAAGAGTCGGTGACGTGTCATACAGACTAGACTTGCCCCCTGCATTAGAGTGAATCCACAATATATTTCATGTGTCGCAGTTGAGACGGTATATGGCAGATCCCAGCCATGTACTGGACCATTCTGAGATCGAGGTGGGCCCTACTCTTAGTTATCCAGAACAGCCTATAGAGATTCTAGATCGATGAAAAAAGGTACTGATGAACCAGACGATACCCTTGGTTTGCGTAGCTTGGAGGCACCACTCTCCAGGTAAGTCTACTTGGGAGAGGGAGGAAGAGATACGCGAGAAATACCCTTATCTTTTTTTGCCGTGAGGTATGAATTTCTATCCTTCACATCTATTCAGTTTTGTCTTTAATTTCGAGGATAAAATTCTTTTAAGGAGGGTAGATTTGTCACACCCATTTTTCTAGTTAAGGTTATTTTGGTAATTATAAATTTTCTTTGATTATTTTAATATATTATATTATTGGTGTTGTGATTTTTGGCCTGTGATAGTATAGCCTTGGCGTAACCTAGCCTAGTGTCTCACAATGACTTAGTGACTTAGTTAGCATGGTTAGTTAGTATTAATAAATCCTATTCTAGTTAGTTCAGGTTAGAAGCTAGTTAGCATGTTTGATTAGAGGCTAGTGTTTCACTTAACAAAATGCCTAAAATTGGCTTTTGAAAGAAAACTAGAAAAAGTACAAAAAGTACAAATTGTTCTGGAAAGTATTGCTATGGAAGTCTGATCTGAGAGCGATCACTTTGTTCCTTGGACCATACGATGATGATGAAGGAAACTGCTTGAAGAAGACGAACAATCGGAAGAACTAAGTCACTGGAAAGGTATCGAGCAACGGCGCTGATGGCACAGTCGAATGATTTCTTGCTTTGCTTCACCATTTTCTTGAGAAAAATTTGAAGAAATGCTTCTGGGAATATCACTCTAGAAGTATGAGTTTTCTCAGAATCTCCTCTCATGTCTCTCTGTTGATCTCTTGATGATGTCTATGTGAAAATAAGTCTATTTATAGACTTGACCCTTTGTACGTAAAAAGCAACAAAATTGGGTCTCTACGCGAGTAACTGTCACCCACGATGTAAATCATCCTCTACGCACGTTTACACGTGTCCCATGTAGACTTTTGATCTCTACGCATGGTGACACGTGTCCCACTACATCAACAAAATGGAGAGAGCACGTACACACGTTTCTCGATAAATGTGGCATGAAAGCCACGAAAGCAGACCACGTTCTCATGTAGCCAGGAAAGATCGGGCGTAAAAATGTCCCAAAATACACTTCCTACGTAAAGTAGCAGACTGGGCATAAAATAGCTAAAAATAGACTTCCCGCGTAAAGTGGTTGAAAAGTAGCCTTGAGCATAAAATTAGTTCAAATAAACTTTACGCACACAGCAGCCTTGAGCGTAAAAAGCTCGAATAGCTTTCGTACGTAAAAGAAGCTGCCTTCTGAGCGTAAAGTAGCCCATCTGCACACTAAACGATAAGCGGTGGGTTTGGTGAAAAGATCTCCTCGGCTTCTGTGTACTGCTTGCAGAAAATCATTCTGTCAGATCAAATCACTCCAATAAATGCGGCCTGACAGTCTGTCCTCCACGTAAAGTTCAGCGGATAACCTTGGCATAAAGTAGCTCGCGTAGAGAGTAGCTCGCGTAAAGAGTAGCTCGCATAGAGAGTAGCTCGCGTAGAGTTTTATTCTGTTTGATTTGTATAAAGTTCTCAACTTCTTTGACTTAGTCCATGAAGCACTTTTTTACGCTCCTACAAGACCCCCTTCAAAGTTTTCAAATATCTTCAAAATTTGAAATACTTTGAACAGAAGCGTAAAATTAGGGTATTTCAACAATCTGCGTAAAATTTGGGATACTCAACGGTCATCTGCGTATAATTCGGGATACCCAACAGTCCGCATAAAAGTTGAGATATCCAACCGTCAGCATAATTTTCGAGAATTTGAACCGATTCAAAATTCTCTATAAATAAGGCTCTTCGAATAGAGATAGAACTTTACTTGTCTTTCGTAATCCTGATCTCTCTTTACTCTTCTTCTCGTCTTTCTCTCTCACTTTAAATCAATGGCCCCCAAGAAGACCGTCGCCGACAGTAAGGACAAGAAGCCCGTCGATTTATCGTCGGCCGACTGCACGAAAACCCCCGTCCCATCATCAACGACGCCCCAACAAAGCAACCCCGCCGTGGCTCCGGCAATGAAGGGTAAAGCACTGAAATTTGGCCGCGAGTTCATCGGAGGAGAAGACCCAAGCTTTTCAATTCACGCCCACGTTATGCGTGTCAGCGTAGAAACTGAGATAATTAAATACGCCCATGTTATACGTGTCAGCATAAAATTAAGAACAGACGCCCACGTCTATACGTGCCAGCATAAATTTCAAAATATGCTCACATCAACATGTGCCAGCATAAAAATTAGAATAGTGCCAGCGTAAAAATTAAAATACGCTCATGTCAACACATGCCAGCGTAAAGTTCACAATACGCTCACATCAATATGTGCTAGCGTAAAAATTAGAATACGCTCATGTCAACACATGCCAGCGTAACAATTAAAATACGCTCATGTCAACACATGCCAGCGTAAATTTACAATATGCTCACATCAATATGTGCCAGCATAAAATTCACAAATGAAAGACACTGTGTAAAACAAAGAACTTTTACACTTTAAAAGTTTTTATCAACTTTAATAAGCGTAAAGTTTACATAGTCAGAGTCTTTAATCTTTATACGTAAAACTCAGACCTAATTATCTGCGTAATAATTTCAAATTAGATTTTCCCTAACTTGATTTTTTTTCTTTTTTCTTTTGGCAGTGGATTTGCAAATTCACCCACTTGTAGAAGTATTTGGCTCATCAGCTGGAATGGTGGGCTCAAATTATTTAGAAAACCTGTCCCATGTAGAGTTTCCTCAGTCGAATCCGGAATATCCTGCAGAGAGACGACAGCTGATATCTGCTCAAGGGGACAGAATGCTATTGTCCATGATAAATGGAGAACTGTTGACCTCGCAGGATGGCCAACAATTTGCAAACCCAGCTTTCTTATTCGGGGATGCGATAGACTTCAAGTCACAAACACACCCCAAGAAGGAGTCTTGGGTGTTCAAGTTTGGAGATAGAGCAATGTATCTTCCCGATATGGATAAAGATTATCCCATGTCTGCATTTATCCATGCCACCCATCTCCAACAGATGCTGTAGAATCTGACTCCCAGCAGTCATGGAAGGCCGGGAAGGATCATTCTTAAGAGGGAGAGAGCCAATGACATGGGCTACCACACCAGTACTCCCAGTGGTGGTGTTGTCCCCTTCTCCGGTCTCTTGCCTGGATTCACTCCGAGTGAAGATTCGGCTCTGATTCAGCCAGTACAGACCCAAATGTTCATTAATAAGTTCATAAGGGCTGCAGTATTATATCCTCAGGCCATCCCCAGGCTACCAGGGTGGCTAACTCCTTTCAACCAGAACTGGATCCAGTGTTTGGTTCATGAAGAACTTCAAGACAAATTTGGAAGCCATCGGTCTGTATGAAGCAGTGGCCTCCACTAGTCAGGGTATACCACCGAACATTAACTTGTTCATGGCTCTGATGGAGATATATATTAGTTCAACAAGAAATTTTGCGACCCCAAAAGGTGAATTGGGTCTCGCACTCCACGAGATGCAATTCATCTCTAAGCTGCCAATGGAAGAAGCCCCATATGAAGAATATATTCCCTCCAATCGGGAACTAACAGAAATCAGGGAGAGAAACCCTCAATTGGTTGAGGTATATGAAGAGTTGATGTGCCATTACATGATTTGCACTACTATGCATGAAAGTGGATCTCACTTGGCGTACATCAACAAGTGGACAACATATCTCTTTTACCATAAGGATAAGATATCCAAAGATGATAAAGAAAGATTTCCGGAGAACAAGGCTCCAACCATCAACACTGGTTCAACAATCTCTGCTGAAAAAATACAGGATATGATGGTTGGCTACAAATTTCTGAACAAATATTTGTCCACCAAGACTGGGGAGTTCTCTGCAGGAACCGAAGCCTTGAGTTTTCTCAAATATGGCAGCCAGAAGATCTCCAAGAAAGCCTTGCTGGTAGGCTTTCTTTCTCTGTGGTTGAGGAGCTGGGTTGTACCGGGGACCGGTACAGTTGATAGAATCTACCGAAACGTGCTATGGCCAGCGGTACGTTTGGTGTTTAAAGTCAGAATCAACCTGCTATCGGCAATGGTGTGTCGAATAAACGCAAGTCTGAGGACTTTTGGTGAGGAACTAATCAACAATGCTCCTCATCGGAACGTATTCCCTAGGGTAGAAACGCCCTACACTTACCTGATGGACTGGCTGTTGCATCACAACTGCAATTTGTTGCCACCGAGCCCTGGAGATGATGCGAAGGTCTTCCTCCAGAAGTTCAGCAAAGCCACATGGACTGCTACGATAGTGGCAGATACCCGAGCAGTATTGAATTATTCTTATGGTTGGAACTTTTTCTGCACAAGGCCAAAAGTTCTAGCCGACTGCTTCGGCATACAATTTGAAGATGAAATTGAAGGAAGAACTTTATTATCAGCGCCAGTTTTCAGATGGCTATAGTGCATCAGACCCTCCCATTTGATGTACAGAAATGAAGACAGCTGTGCGTTCGAACCATATCTACCAAGTCGGTTCGCTCGCCAGTTTGGATATGACCAACTTCATGTTGGTAATCCCTCCACCAGTTTTTGTCATTATGGGAAGCTAATTGATGGTGCAAGAGGCTGGAGATATTTTAGCACTGCCTGTACCGGTGCCAAATTTCGAATATCAACTGCTACAAGCACAACCGAGCTACGTATACTTCATACGTATGCTCACTTTTATGCTTCCATTCGCTCCTTCGCCCATAGCTACAACCTGAGAGGTAGTCTAAGATGGCCCAAGGAAGGGAATGTTAAAGAGCCAGTCAGGGTACCATCAGACATACCCGATGACACAGCTGTTCCAGATCAATATCTGGAAGTTATCCCTATGGGAGTTGGGGAAAAAGCTGCAGAACCTATCATTATTGGCAAGACCCGGAAACAGAAACAAGGTGCAGCTGTTACTCTTCCAGAGAAGACCCCAGAAAAGAAGAAGAAGGCTACCACCAAAGGGCCTTCTAGACCAAGAGCCGCTACCCCAGAGATTGACATTCCAATCGAGGAGCCGCAACATGTTGCATCTTCTTCAGCTCATCCTGGAGAAGGGTCCTCGGTCTCTCAACCAGTAGCGTCAATAGAAGCGGTGACGGTCCTATCTCCGGGACGTCTCAGCTCAACACTTCATTTGACTTTGCCACAAAAGGCACAAGTTGTTGATGATGTCGCTCCAGTACATACTGTTGATTCCGAGCTCATCCTGTCAGATGAACCAGCTATTAACTTTGACGATGATGACTAGGATGGAGACTATGACGCGTACTTGTCACGTCCTACACCTACTCCAGGTAAATATAATTTATACAAAATCCATACAAAATTATGATTTTTGTCTATTAACTTATTCTGTTTAAATTTTGTAGGTGTTATCATTACACCTATGGCTCCTCCTCCTCCCCAAGAAGATATTTATGAGGAAAACGCGGAGTCTGAGGAAGAGGATTCTTCTTCAGAAGAAGAAGATGCTCAAGAAGAATGTCCTCCATCTATGGAGGTACAACAAGAGCCCGAAGTGCAGGCTCAGCCAGAATCGTCTCTTCCTGCTGAGGGCGGAGATAAAGAACCAACTAAAGTAGAACCTATTGTAGATGATGAAGTGGCTGCTGAGGAAGAATTAGACTTCAACGAAGAACCAGTTGTAGAAAAACCCACTATAACTGAAATACTTGAAGATCCTGCAGAGCCAGTAGCCGAAGAAGGTGATGAAGACAGAGTCAAATCATCAACTGAAGCTGGGGACGTTGTAATAGCATCCTCTGCTATTGCTACCGATCCAGTTCAAGTTCCTGAAGAGACAATGCCCGAACCGAAGTCAGCTGCCATAACTACCATTCCACCTGCACCAATTATCGCCACCGAAACTCAAATAGTTTCAGCTCCAGAAACGGCTGGAGTAACAAATACTGAAGACATTGTTCCTGAAGCTCCTAGGAATCAGTTGGCCATGGTAGCAGTGACAACAATGGCTTCATCTCAACCTGCTACCAAGGCAACAACATCTGCTCCTAGTCTTCAGAGAAGAGATCTGGTAGACATCGCCGCAACGCCGAGCTCAAGTGCAGAAATGAATCCCTTAGTTGAGATTCATACTGATACTTTTTACAAGACTCTGGCAGCTCTGATCCAGATGGTCCTGAAGAAGGGCCTCAATTATGAAAGCTTAAAGGCGTCTATTTCTCTTACGATCAGAAATGTCGCCATGTTCAATGATGCAGCGCGAGCAGCGACATTGGAGAAAGTCGTGGAGGGACTTGAACAGCCCATCAAAGAATATCTAAAGCTGTCAAGTGAAACCATTGAGAGTCTCATCCAAGAAGAGTATGACGCTTCATCAGCTGAATACCTCGCTCGGGAGACGACTTTTAATGAAGCCCTCCATGAGTACAGCATCAAGGTGGCCAAAGAAAAGGCTTTTTTGACTGAAGCGAAGCCCCAACTGGATATCCATAGAGAAGTCTATGAAACTTTGAATATAAGAATTCATCAATAAAATAATAGAATTCGTGAAGTCGAGGCTGAGATGGCTCTCTTAAAGGCGGAGAGGGATCAGCTGATCATAGTTCGGGACCAGCATTTAACTCAGAGCTCGATTTTGGAGGAACAAGTCTTCGGAGCTGAGACTACCATCAAAACCCTTGACGAAGCCAAGGATAAGGTGATAGTCATTTTTGCTGGACTTTCTCATATCTGCACTCCCGAAGCTCGACGCTCCGTAGCTACTAAGACTGTTTTGAGCTCTCGTGAAAAATGTCTAGCAGAGCTGCAGAAACTGCTAGAAGACTTATCTGCTCCGCCTTAGACAAAATAAAGAGCTTTTGTAATCTTCTATCTTTTTTTATTCTGTAATATTTACAAGAAATGAATGAAATATTTGTGGCCCTATCATTTATTTTGAAATTAAACAATAGGTATGAGATAAAAAAACACTTATCAGAGGTAATATGGACATGACATATTTTCTAAACTCAATAAATTATATCTATCCAAAGGTAATGTGGACATGATAGATAAAGAATCTCTGTTTCTGTTTAGAGTATACGACACTATCAGAGGTAATATGAACGTGACAGATCGTAACAACTCAAAGAAAAATAGATTAATATCTATTTAGAGACCAAATGGACATGATAGATAGGAAAAGAAGTAGACTTAATATTTATTAAGAGGTCATGAGAACATGATAAATAATAAATCTCTCTTTTTAATCAGCTGGTAAGACAGAAGATCAAAATTCTCTTCAAGGAGAACTAATAATCAGCTTAACCAAACATTGGTAGCTGAGGAATAAGGAAGAAATTTATACATAATATTTCTTCAAGAATTTGCCATTAATTGGCATCATAAGCAGATCTCCATTAGGTTTAGACAACCTATAGGCACCATTAGAGAATACCGACTCAACTACATATGGACCTTCCTATTTTGCTTGAAATTTCCCTTTGCTCTTATGAGTCATCACCATCGGTCTTCGAACGGCTAGAACTTGCTCACCGACTTTAAATACCCTCTTTTTAACTTTATGATTGAAAGTTCGAGATATGCGGGCTTGATATAGCTCAATATGATGTTGCGCTTGAAGACGCTTCTCGTCCAATCCTTCAAGTTCTTGGAGTCGTAAGCGATCATTGTTCTCTGTAGTTAGCTCATTAGCAATGGCTATTCTAAGAGATGGAATCTGGATTTTCCGTGGAAGAACAGCCTCACATCCGTAAACTAGTAAAAATGGTGTAAAATCAGTAGGAGTTCGGACTGTCGTTCGGTAAGCCCATAAACATTCTCCAAATTTCTTATTCCAATCACGTTTATTAGAAGAGACAAACTTTTTGAGAAGTTTGATGATCGTCTTGTTAGCTTCGGCCAAACCATTAGCAGCTGGATTATAAGCCGTAGAAGCCAGATTTTGGATCCGATTCTTGTCGCAGAACCGATAAAATGCCTGACTGGCAAATTGTGGTCCATTGTCATGGATTATCCTCCGGGGAATCCCGAAACGATAAATGACATGATGTTTAATGAAGCTAACCACATTAGATATTTTTACTTCAGCAAGGGGAACTACTTCCGCCCATTTAGAAAAATAATCGGTTATAGCTAGTATAAACCGATGTCCCTTGACAGAAGGAGGGTTAATAGGACCAATAATATTCATGCCCCAAGCTTCGAAGGGCCAAGAAGCTGCTGTAGGATGTAAAAACTCAGATGGTTGATAAATAAAATTAGCATGAATCTGATACGCTTTACATCTTCTGGCATAATCTACAGCGTCTGCTATCATGGAAGGCCAATAATACCCCATTCTTCGAATACGGTCCTATAATTTTGGACCCGATTGATGAGCACCGCAAACACCATCATGAGCTTCATAGAGTGTTTGCTTAGCTTCACTCTCAGAGAGACAATGCAGTAAAAGTTTGTCATAAGAACGACGACATAACATATGTAAAGAAGAATCATAATAGAATCGAAATGATCGTCTCTTGATTGATACAGCTTCTTTTGGATCTTCAAGTAAAATCCCATGGACCGCATAATCAAAGAATGGACTTCTCCAATCCCTTTGTTGAGAACTTGATTCTGTAGTATAACTCTGTTCAATATACAAGTTATTCTTGACACAGAATAAGTCTCTATCCAACAAAGTAATGGTATTTTGTCTTCTAATTGGAACAGCTAAGTCTGCAGCCATACTAGCAAGAGCATCTACTTCCAAATTTTGAGAACGTGGTACGAATTCGATGAAGAATCCTTTGAATGAAAGGACCAATTCGATTACCACTTGATGATAAGGAATGAGGTCAGGATTTCTGACTTCATATGTCCCTCTAACCTGATTAACAATCAGTTGAGAATCTCCATAAGCTTCTAGAAATTTAATCTCCAGTTGTTTTGCTACTTGGAGACCAATTAGCAGAGCATTGTATTCTACCACATTATTGGAGCATGGCTCATTAAGAGAATAAGCACGGTATATAACCATTTTATTAGGAGAGACCAAGACGATGTCCACTCCGGAGACGATATTGCCTTTAGGTCCAACCCGTGATGCTCCATCAAAGTATAGTTGCCAAATGTCATCCTTCAAAGTCATGTTGCAATCCATGACTTCATTTGGAATGTCTTCATATAGCTTCGATATTTCAGGTATAGGGTGAGCTGCTAAGAAATCTGCTAATGCTTGGCCCTTCACTGATTTTTGAGGTACATAGACCATATCATAAGGAGTAAGCAATATTACCCAGGTGGCTAATCTGGAGTTAAGAATGCTCGGTTTTCTCATCAATACCCGAATAGG
This sequence comes from Iris pallida, assembly GCA_029216955.1. Lineage (NCBI taxonomy): Eukaryota > Viridiplantae > Streptophyta > Magnoliopsida > Asparagales > Iridaceae > Iris > Iris pallida. Next base: position 8,423,085 of record JANAVB010031415.1, on the reverse strand, counting down.
ATTTATTCTGGAGATGACATGAATAGTCTGTCCTGACACATAATGTCTTATCTTTTGAACAACAAAAACCAAGGCCAGATATTCTTTCTCCACAGGAGTATACCTGTGTTCAACTCCGACTATCATTCAGCTAAGATAATAAATTGCCTGTTCATGACCTTTATCACTTTTCTGTGCAAGAAGAGCACCAAGTGAATGATCTAAGGCTCGAACATATAGCAAAAATGGTCTCCCTACCACTGGAGGTACCAGAACAGGTGGATTCGTAAGGTATTGCTTGATGTCATTGAAGGCTTTCTGGCATGCTTCATCCCAGACAAATGATATACCTTTCTTTAATAGACGGAAGAAAGGTTGACATCTCCCAGAAAGATTGGAAATAAATCCCCTGATATAAGCAATACGACCTTCGAAACCACGTAGTTCTTTTAGATTATGTGGAGGACGCATTTCAAGAATTGCTTTGATTTTATCAGGATCAACATGGATACCTTGCGAAGTAATGACAAATTCCAAAAACTTGCCACTGGAAACCCCTAAGAAAGACTTAGTAGGGTTCATCTTAAGTTGATGCTGACGCATCAACTCGAATACTGTCTTTAAGTCTTGAATGTGATCATCTTTTGATCAACTTTTGACAGCAATATCATCTACATAACACTCGACTATTTTTCGTAGATGTTCTTGAAAGATGTTGCTCATAGCCCGTTGATACGTAGCACCGGCATTTTTAAGACCAAATGGAATAACCGTATAGCAGTAAACTCCAAGGGGTGTACTAAAAGCGGTATGCTTTTCGTCTCCTGGATGCATCTTAATTTGATTGTATCCTGAAAATCCATCCATGAAAGACATACGTTCAAAACCACATGTATTGTCTATCATGACATCAGTAATCGGAAGTGGAAATTCGTTTTTTGGACAAGCTGCATTAAAATCCCGAAAATCTAAGCAAACTCGGACTTTTCCATTCTTCTTCATAACAGGAACAATGTTGACAACCCAATCTGGGTATTATTTTTCACGAACAAAGCCACATGTAATCAGCTTTTTGACTTCTGCTTCAATTGCATCCATCATATCTGGTCGAAAATGCCGCTGCTATTGTTTTACAGGCTTGACATTAGGAAGAATATTGAGTTTATAAGTAGCAACTTTAGGATCTAGACCCGGCATATCCTCATAACTCCATGCAAAGATATCAATATATTCTTTAATTAGCTGTATCAACTCTTCATTTTCATCTTCGGAGAGGTTTTTACTGATGAATATTGGCTTAGACATAGTTCCGTCTCTAACATCAATCTGGACAATCTCATCCTCTGTAGGTGGCTGTCGCTGATCAAAACGAAGCTCCCATTGAGTGTCCATTTGTTGTGCCCAAGGGTCATTCTCAAATGGCTCAAATTCATCATCAGTTTGAACTATGTTAACTGAGAATACATACTTAGATTCATCATAATAGTCTCCTCCAGAATATAAGGATTGTAAAAAATTGGAAGAACATTCTTCCATATTTTTTTTGTACATGTGGGGTGTATCTGATTCGATGAATTAGATTTCTTCCAAATCTGAGGATTGTGAAGAACTGGAAGAAAATTCTTCTTGTATATCTTCGTTGAACATGTGTGATGGATCGTATCCCAACCCATAATGGGTTTTCTGGTAAAATGGATCACCACATAATGGTAACCGTCTACCTTTCCCTTGATTAAGACCCGGCATAGTTTTCAAATCATATCCCATATTCTGAATAATCTTGAGAGATTGTTGACTATATTTATCAATTCGGATTCTTCCTTTATCTTTATCTCTAAGATTATCTGTCTGAACAATAGGGATATTTCTAGCCAAGCCGAACACAATTTGGCGCTTGTTTTTCTTATTAGACGGAATCACAAAATAAGATTCCTCATGACGTCTATAAGTTACACAAGCTTGTGATGAAGCGGCTACAGGAAGAAGATAGGGAGAAGATGTTAGGAACCTTTGAGCATAAAGTCCAACATCGATATGAGGAGGAAAAGAATTTTCCTTATGATCAATGTATAAGGTTTCCTCTATGTTTATGTCATTTTTATGTTGATGATCTTGATTATCAGTAGATAAAGTCATTCTCTCAATAAATTTGACAGCCATGTACTCCAAAAGGAAATCTTCATTGATATTAGAAAGTACAGAATGATCAATATTTATATTATTTATAATTTGACTGCTACGCTTTGGATTGATCATTAACGGACCGTCATCCGTCTTTTGCGTAGACTTGCCAAGGTTGATGATCAGTAGTTCTGGATTATTCGTACGAGAAGTACGTCCTTTGACCTTGATCACGAGAGGTTGAACATGGCTCTTAGCAGGAATACTCACTGATTCTTCAGATGAAGATCGAGTTCTTCCTTTGACCTTGATCACCAGAGGTTGGTCGTTGACAGGTTGGGGTTGGATTCGACCTTTGACTTTGATCTTCAAAGGTTGCTCTTCTGGAGGATCTTCATTGACAGATTGATCTTCAGCAGGTGATCGATCTTCGGCCATATCCGATATCTCCTTCACATGCTCCTGTTTGTAGAGTATTGAATCAGAGAAATAGGCTTCAACACCCTTAAAAGGATTGATATCTGCGAACTCAGTCTTCACAACCCCTTGGGAGTCCACATAATTGAAGCATTGGTGGAGAGTTGAAGGCACAATGTTATGCTCATGTATCCACAGTCTTCCAAGAAGGATGTTGTAAGATACGTCTGAGTTGATAACATAGAAGGTCGCCATAATTCGAAGATCACCTATCTGAATCTTCAGACGAATCTTTCCCAGTGGTTTACTCTTTCCAGAGTTGAAACCAAATATTGTGGTACTAGTGTAAGTCAAATCACTAGTAGGAATTCTCAAGGGTCGTAGCATACTCTGAAGAATAATGCTAATAGAAGACCCAGGATCAATGTAAATCCTGTCAATTTTAGTGGATTCAATATACCCTGTGTAGCATAGAGGCCTGTCGTGCTTCTTATGCTTCAACAACATATCTTTTTGTGTGAAAGTAATGTTAGGAATTGCTTCCATCATACTATGACATTATGGGCACGATACTGGTATATTGTCAGGGCTCTTGAGTTGAGTTAAGCATGAGTCTGCTTGTAACAAAGCTTCACTCAGAGTTTTTCGGCTTTCTTTAGAAAGACGAAGCAGCTCGAAGATAGAAAGTCTAGCCGAAGTATTAGCTAACTGGGCTAGAATATCGAACTTGTAGGGTTTCATCACCACCCCTTGATTTGAAGCAGATTTCAATGGGACGTCAAAGTGTACTGCTTTCCGTTTCCCCTTCTTAACTACATATGGTTTAGCAGGAACAGGAGATGGTTGAGCTGGTAATATTTCAACAATGTCCTCTACTTCTTTGGAAGATCCCTCATAATCATTGTGGTACTCTTTTCCAGATCTCGTACCAGTAAAGGTTTCTTCTTCAGACTCAGGAGAATGAAGTACCATATTGTAGGATTTAGTCTTCTTTCCCTTAGTCTTCTTCTTTGGAGGATTTTTATGAGGAACCTCAAAATCCAATCCAACAGTAGATTTTTGACTTTGAATTTGTAAAGGAGGTCGCATTCCTTTATCATAGTTCAAACCTTCCGCCTTTTGAAAGTCGTAGCCTATCTTTTTCATGAGATGGACTGATTGTTGACTGTACAAGTGAGTGGGTAGCAGACTTTCAATAGATGGATTAACAGAGGGAGAAGGAGTAGAGACCTCTGTAACCGCAGGAGAAGAAGGAATAGAAATATCTGTAGCCACTGGAGAAGGAGTATTCGGGACAAGAGAAAAAATCCCTACATGTGCTTTCTCATAAGCAGCAAAAACTTGTTGTGCCCTGTATAAGGGGACACTATTCATAGCTAACCACTGCTGATGAGTAAGTTTGAGCTTGGTAGGAGGAGCCAAACTTGGAGGACATATATTCAAACCCCTCAGTCTATCCTCCAAAGGAATGCCACCCCATAAATGATCCAAATTATCAAGGTCTGGGGTTAAAACATGAGAAATCATGTTGTAGGTTTTGACTTTTTTACCTTTCTTGGATTCTAAAGTTTTATCTTTATTCTCAATTTCAGGTACTAAATCAGGGTGTACCCACATAATTTCACTATTTTTCAGTATAAGAGGCAAAAGTCCTTCATTTTGCTCTCTAGCAGGCGAGATATTCACAATCTTCATCGTCACCTTTGGAATTGGGACAATTCTATCTGGGACTTACTGTGGAGGAAAACCTCCAAATTGAAGAGAAATTATATTGGTTGTAACTGTATGCTCATCGTTGGTTAAAGCGATGGCATTGGCATTTATCAGCTCCTGGATTTTCTTCTTCAAGACATAGCAAGCCTTGGTAGGATGATTTATGTATCTGTGATAGATACAATACTTGGGATTGTCGGTCAGATTCACCTCATTAGGTCTTTTCGGCTCTGGAATCTGGAGTTTGCCACTCTTTACCAGACATTGGAATATCCCTGGGATATCACTGTCATCGAAAGAGTATTCTTCTTTTGGCTTGGAAGACTCGTGATTATTCGGCATTATTTTAGGTTTTAAAAGATTAACCACTAGGGTTTCCTTCCCTTTCCCATTACGATTGCCGAAATTATTACCAGAAGAGCCTTTCTTTCCTTTGTCCTCTGTGGCAAAGATCATCCCGTGTTCACGAGCCAACCTACCATTGGTCTCGGCCGAAACTGCAGCTATAATGAACGAGGCCCAATCTGTGAATTAGGAGCCCGTAAAGACAGCAATAGATGGTCGCAGATTCATTTGCACGCATCAATCAATGCTGAATCTGGCATACCAGGAGGCATCTTCAAAGTTGCCTGTCGGAAACGTTCAATGAACATTTGAGTATCTTTCTTCTCCTTTTGTTTGATTTCTATTAAGGAGGACATATTCATGTCCATGCCTCCTTTATAGAAGTGGGATAGAAACATTGCTTTAAACTCGTCAAAAGACGATATACAATTATCGGGTAAACTGCGATACCAGTCGTATGCAGAACCCGTCAAACACCCGATGAAAACTCGAGTAAGAAGAGCATCATTCTTCTGTAGATGCACAGTCATAATATCAAAGTAATTGATATACTGACTAGGAGAAGCCTTTCCATCAAATAATACCATCGATTGTAGCTTGAATTTTAGAGGAAAGGGTACGTCATTCCAATGAGGAGGATAAGGTTGTTTAATCCCTAACCTCTGGAGCTGATCCTTGTGCTTCAGAACTTCAAACTGTGCTTTGAGCTCACGCACTGCTTGAATAGCTTCACTAGTTTGAGGAAGCACATTCGATTGAATAGTTGTTGGATGTACCGTGACCCCCACCGGAGGTGGCACATCTTCTGGAATGACAGGATCTGGAGATGCAGAATTCTGATTGACAGCAGGCTCTAGATTATTCAAAGGTATATCAACTCCTTGACTATCTTGAGTTTGTGCTGCTACCTGCACCGGTGTTACTACTGCCGGCTGTGCAGTTTGCTGAGTCATTATTATTTGATGCATGCTTTACATCATAGTGAGCATATCTTTCAATGATTGCTCAACGGCAGAGAGACGCTGTTCTGTATTAGCAGATGACATCTCCGGTTCATCTCCAATAGCATAGGATTCAACCTCCCTTGAAGATACAGAGGAATTGGTATAGAGGTATGAATCGACACTATCAGTTTCTGACTCCAAAGACTGGGTACCCCCAGCTTTTGAATCAGAATTCTGCAACTGTCTTTGACTTCTTGATCGAGTATTCTGATATACTCCTTCGAAGCTATCAAGAAGTCGATTGAACTGTTGTTGACCAGGAGTCTGGGACGAGTTTCGTCTTGGACGTCATCCCCTGTTGGTATGAGATGCCATGTTGACTGACGCATATGACAACTCATGTTCTTGGTCATCAACTTCCTGCTGAGGCACATTGTAGCTTAATCGATCAAAAATTGACCGTTTAGAAGCCGAACAGCAACATTTGATTACAATCTGGTGACACTCACAATGATAATTTTCTTGGGGGAGTGCCATAGGAGATTGTCTATTTTTACGCTTTTGTAGTAGCAATTTGCGTAAATCAGAAGGAGTAGAGGGAGTATTCTTCTTTATTACATTTGGGGTAGAGAAACGTTTAGTCCCTTGTATATAAAGAAGATTACTGGCTGTATTAGCAGAACCAAACTGTATATTTTTACGCGCCTGGAGTTGCGTGCGTAAATCCTGAGATTTTTGTGCACAAAGGACTCCATCAGTATTACGCGTAATTTGTAGGTTTGGTACCTTACGTAAAGCAGTGTAAGAAGGTTATTGGTGAAGAACTGAAGTTTTACCAACAATAGAATTCATATTTTTACGCTGTATGCATGCAGGTAAATTCACTTTAGATGCAAAGGCATCATTGTGAATTTTATCTACGCTGTCACTGACAGGAGATTTACCTTTATGCGTAGAGCACAAAACATGAGTATTTGCCACGTCACAGACGGGAGATTTTCCTTTACGCGTGGAGCGTAAATTTTGTGTGTCTACCACGTCACAGACGGGAGACTTATTTTTACGCGCAGAGCGTAAAACTTGTGTGTCTACCACGTCACTGATGGGAGACTTTATTTTACTCGCGGAGCGTAAAACTTGTGTGTCTACCACGTCACAGACGGGAGACTGCCTTTTACGCACAGAGCGTAAAGATTGATTTTTACGCGCAAAGCGTAAAACTGTAGAGTCTGCCACGTCACAGACGGAACACTGATTTTTACGCCCAGGGCGTATCACCGAAGTAGAGACTGCCTCGTCACAGACGGGAGCCTCCACAACGGGAGTAGGAAGGATTCCTTTGCCTTCAGAGACAGCAGGGAGATCCGAGGATGGTTTGGACTTAGAAATCCAAACTTTTCGTGCCTTTCACAATTTCTGAACATTAGAGCAGCGAGTACTACACCCAGTTCGGAGCATTTCTTCGTAGGCAGTCTGGTCGAAGTGCACAACCAGAGTCTTCTTTGTCGATCCGATCGACACATCATCATATTGAGCAATTGCCTTCTCGTCATAGGAGAAGGTCGTCCCCAGCAGAGTCGCCATTTTGTTTCACTTAACAAAATGCCTAAAATTGGCTTTTGAAAGAACACTAGAAAAAGTACAAAAAGTACAAATTGTTCTGGGAAGTATTGCTATGGAAGTCTGATCTGAGAACGATCACTTTGTTCCTTGGACCATACAATGATGATGAAGAAAACTGCTTGAAGAAGATGAACAATCGGAAGAACTAAGTCACCGAAAAGGTATCGAGCAACAGCGCTGATGGCACAGTCGAATGCTTTCTTGCTTTGCTTCACCCTGTTCTTGAGAAAAATTTGAAGAAATGCTTCTGGGAATATCACTCTGGAAGTATGATTTTTTTCAGAATCTCCTCTCCTGTCTCTCTTTTGATCTCTTGATGATGTCTATGTGAAAATAAGTCTATTTATAGACTTGACCCTTTGTGCGTAAAAAGCAACAAAATCGGGTCTCTACGCGAGTAACTGTCACCCACGATGTAAATCATCCTCTACGCACATTGACACGTATCCCATGTACAGTTTTGATCTCTACGCATGGTGACACGTGTCCCACTACTTCAACAAAATAGGAAGAGCACGTACACACGTTCCTCGATAAGTGTGGCATGAAAGCCACGTAAGCAGACCACGTTCTCATGTAGCCAGGAAAGATCGGACGTAAAAATGACCCAAAATACACTTCCTGCGTAAAGTAGCAGACTGGGCATAAAATAGCTCAAAATAGACTTCCCGCGTAAAGTGGCTGAAAAGTAGCCTTGAGCGTAAAATTAGCTCAAATAAACTTTACGCACACAGCAGCCTTGACGGTAAAAAGCTCGAATAGCTTTCTTGCGTAAAAGAAGCTGTCTTCTGAGCGCAAAGTAGCCCATATGCACACTAAACGACAAGCGTTGGATTTGGTGAAAAGATCTCCTTGGCTTCTGTGTACTGCTGTCAGAAAATCATTCTGTCAGATCAAATCACTCGTATTAAATGCGAGCTGACAGTCTGTCCTCTACGTAAAGTTCAGCGGATAGTGTCACGACCCGCTACCCAAATTGTTGGGCCGGGCCGAGTCATGTCCAGCCTACGCTTGAGATAAAACGTAGTAAGCTGTTCTAAAGACAACAGGATAAGACTAAATGTGCTAACAGTTCTATAAGTGAATAAAAGTCATAAATGCTCCAAACACAAAAGTCGTCTTATATAGAAATAAGTCCAAAGTACAAGTGATCTGAAATATAAAACTGGATACATGTCCAGTTACAAAATATGTAGTCTAATACATGACTACACTAAGTATCCCAAGTGACTACGCAAACTAGGCGAGTTTCCCCGCAGGAACATCCTCGTAAAGCAAAGCCGGGTCCTCGGCAGTATCTCCATAATATGAGTCGCAGAGTAACTCCTCCTCAGTAAGGACACCTACAACGTTATCCTGTCAGGACGGGAGCAAGTACTGAATCTAACAAACTAGCATATGAAACATGGAAATGAACATAAGGAATAACTGAAAACATGGCATCACATAATCTATCATGGCAAGGACACATATGTCATAGAGACAGATGTATATGTAATGTTTAAAACTATAGCAGGTACGTGATCGTCAATAGGTGTAAAATGTACTGTGGTACAAGTATATAAAATGTACTTTCGTACAAGTAAAACAAGCGATAGATGCACATACGTACAAATACAGCCGGTGCACCTACGACAAGGTATACATAAAATGTCAACCTTTCTCGGTACGTACGTACGAGTAAGGGGGCATGATCACGTACGCTACTATCAGTTTCCCCATAACCCAGGTTCTAATCATACGAGAGATACATAAAGACTGTTCTAAACATGGTAGTAATGGAAAGTACAACATGTGATATTTTAACTTGCTATCCCAAGGATCAGCATTTAACATGGTCGGATTAGCAGTTCATTTATGTAACAGTATGTAAAGTTTGTAGAAAGTACTTGCCTCTAGTAAAGCAAAGCAAGCTGCAATAAAAGTGCTATAGATGTCTGATAACTCGTCACTGTAGAAATAAATACATAAACTTAGTTTTTACACTAAGCTAAAACACTAGGACACTAATTGGTGCAACACGACTTATGACTGGACACCTAGCCAAAATGATGACTTTAGCATAGGAGACCAATGTGGGGTGACACACTACTTTAACTACTTTCTAGGATCTTTACACTAGTGAGGGGTGAGGTTCAATACGGCTAAAACTCAAAGTAGCACAAAAAGTTGCAAGTCGTAATTATTCAATAAATAAATCAAATGAACATTGTGTTCCAATAATTTTTGAGAAATACAAAAAGCTTATTTTTACATAAAATAAAGTACCAAAAAGAACCTTGTTAATTATAGAAATTTATTATAATTTTTCTGGAATTTATTAACCAGTACAAGTATTTTATAAAAATCAGTTTTCCTAAGTATACAGAAAATGAGTTTTGGTTTCATATGTCAAACTAGTGGCAAAACTGTAAATTAAATATTATAAAAATTATACAAAATTAGCTAAATTAACATAGTATCTAAATACTATTTTTTCAGAATTTTAACAGCAATTAAAGTATTTTTAGAAATTCAAAAACAGCATTGCACACAATCTGAATTTAAATAATTAATTATCTGCGTATTTTGTCCATGTATATAATTTGAACCAAAGTTCAAATACAGGACCCAAGGCCATGTATCAAGTCCAATATGACTTGTACAGGTCTTGAATGTGTGAAAACACATTTGGGCCCAAAAACCCATGCTAGACTTGGACACCAAATGGTTGTAGTAATTTAAATACACCCAAAAATTCAAAGTGGTAAAAGTGCAAAATAAATATTAATATTTTAATAAGATAAAATTATACATAGTAGTCCTAAAAATATGACAAGTATATTTACTTAATAATAATTTACATTAGGCAGAGTGAAATACATATACAAAATGTATATCTACAATATTTATATATACATATAAATATATAGATATTTACATAATGGATATATATATATATATATATATGTTAAAAATACATACATATATATATATATATATATATATATATATATATATATATATATATATATATATATATATATATATATATATATATATAAGAAAATAAAAAAAAATAAAAAAAAAATATATATAAGAAAATACTTAACTATAAAATACATATATGTACAAATATTGTATACATATATATAATAGTATATATATATAATAATATATATACATATGAAAATATATACATATATACATATGTTTACATAAATACATATATATATACATATATATATATATATATATATATATATATATATATATATATATTTTTTATATATATATATATATATATATATATATATATATATTATATATATATATATATATATATATATATATATATATATATATATATATATACATACATAATATAATAAAGTACTAAATATAAAGTATACATATATATATATATATATATAAAAACAGCATATATATATAATATAGTATATATAATAATACATATATATATATATATACAAATACATGTATACATATATATATATATATATATATAAAACAAAAAAAGAAAAAGAAAAAGGAAAAGAAAAGGAAATAACATCACAGGAAGGGAGGATTCGAACTCGAGCCACTGAGCCGAGTTCCTGAGTCGGGTCGGGCTGGCCAGGGGGTCAGCCCGCTCGTTGTGTTAGGGTTAGGACTTAGGTTAGTTTTATTTAGGTTTAAGTTAGTTAATATATAAAAATAATAATAATATCAATCCTGTGTCCGGACAGTTAGGGACACAGGAGTCTAAGTGTCCGAGCTATGCACGACACGCACGAGCATCAATTTACGTGTCCAAGTACTGGACTAGGATCCCCGTGTCCTGGCGAACCACATATGTGGATTCGAGACACGGACGACACGAATCCTTACTGTAACTTACGTGTCCGGCGGTCGATGAGGGTTTCGGGTGTGCTGGACGGCGGAGAAGCGGTCGGGGCGGTGGCGCTCGGGTGGCGCTGGGCGTAGCTCGTCGGGGTGAACCGAATGGTGGTGGTGGCGACCGACGACGATGGTCGGTGAGGCGGTGGTAGGGTACGCCGGAGTTAGGGTTAGGGTTTTGAGTCGTCGGAGAAGAAAGGGGGCTGTGGTCGGCGATGATGGGTCGGGTAGAGTGGTGGCTGGGCTGAGGGGAGTGAGGGGGTTATTTATAGGTCTGTTAGGGCGGTGGATTTGGCCGGGAAAGGTGGGGGCAGGCCGGTCGTGGCAGTCGTCGGGCAGTCGGAGGGGCAGCTCGGTCGTCGGGGGTGGGTAGATTAGGTTTTACAGGAAACCCCCTAGTCTTTAGGATATTACAGAATGGCTCTAACAGTTGCTAAATGTAAAAACAAATTTGCATTCCTCTTTTAAAAATAATTCATTTATTACAAACTGATATTGTAAAAACAAATGCCCCAAAGGAATTTTTGTTCGAAATTTTGAAATCTAATTGAATGGATTTGTAGATCTATACATGCCTTTTGATTTCGTATTGGACTGAGCACGTTTTGAGTCGTGTTCGTGTCCAGAATCGGACACGAACCACAGCACGAGACACGCGCACACGTGCCCTGCTACCACCCCTGATTTCTTCATGTGTAGGCCACGTGGACACGTGCTATTTGGCACAGGGGTGGGGGCAGACACTGTCAGGTCACCCCTCGAGTTTCACGCACTCTTGTGTCGTATCAAACACGGGATTTAGCCTGCACTAATTTTGCACAGACACTGCACGCACGGTTCAGTCGCGTCTGATACGCGTCTCGTGCGACACGTTGACACATCGTGGTCATGTTTCATGACCCTCTACGACCACTGTGCACGAGCACGACCCTTCTCGTGCTGTGTGTCGAGCCCAGTCGAGCTCGACATGGCCGCATGAGGCAGCCTTTACTGCCTGTTCTGATACGAACTGTATTTCAAATTTTGACACTGTGTGTCCTAATTTTTGGACACGTTTAGGGCCACGAGGACACGTTAGGTACATCTTTAACTCTGTGCACGTGTTTTACTAAATTATTTCAAGTTTGTTGTTTTAATTTTTGGGTTTTTATTTGAATATTCATGAACATGTACTGCAGTTTCAATTTTTTTTATTTATTGGGATTGAGCCCTATTTCCTAAGATTTGATAAATATTAATGATTGTTTTGATCTCCAGTATCATGAAGATGTTGTGGTGGATTGGGTTGTTAATTGAGAAATGATTTTTGAATTTTAATATGGAATTTGCATTGATGATTGAAATGAACTGTTGACTGAGATTTCATAACTGAGATTAAATTGAACCTTTAAAACTGTCCTATGTGACACACTCGTTTCACTCACACACACATACCCTCTCACTCATTCACTCTCACTGTCACATCCTTGACACACACACATTTGACTGAACAGACACACCCTATCACCCTCATTTACCTCTACACACACACACACTAACACATGTATATACTGCTACACTATGTTCACTCACCTTGACATATTACAATTTGACACTATCGCCCCTTGACAGAACACTATATACATGTGACACTATACACATTTCACCTTGACACATACACCGTTGACACTTGTTGACACTAACACTATCACTACTAAAATATTGGTATTTAGCGACGGAACAATCCGTCGTTAAATACGTATATTCCGTCGCTAAATTATATTACCGACGGATAACTGACGTCGATAAACATAACGTCGCTATAGAAAATACGTCGGTAATCCGTCGCTATAGCGATGAATTACCAACGGAACTACCGACGCAAATATAGCGACGGATTAGCAATGAATTCAAAACGTCGGCAATCAGAGCGACATATTAGCAACAGATTAGCGACATTTTCTAGTGAGCCAAAATATCAAATTTTCCAGAAGTACAGCGACAGAAATTTTCGTCGCTGACTCGTCTGATGCGGTTTTGATATCAGACAGAATCCCAGTGATTGATATTTCCGTCGCTAACCCGTCGCTAACCTGAAAATATTTCCAGGATTCCGTCGCTAATCCGCCGCTGGTTAGTCGCTAGCCTACAAATTTTCCAGAATAACGTCGCTAATCCGTCGCTGGTTAGTCGCTAATCATTTTATTTATACCATATTAAATTGTTCCAGCTTTGCTCAAACCTGGGAATACATACATAAACTCATTCCAAAAGTCAAATATGTCCAACAGTCATTCCAAAAGTTATACATAAACTCTATAACCTCAAATATGTCTAACAGTCATACATAAACTCTATAACCCCAATATATACAAAATAAACCCAAGCATCTCGATCAAACACATCCAACAATCAAATATGTTCACCAGTCAAATATAGTACATATACAAACACTTCCAACAGTCAAATGATAAAAACACGTCCAACAGTCGCAATAGTATATACACAGATCCTCGAAGTCGACGTGGACGTCCTCGTCCCGCCATATGTAAATCTGAAAGAAATTAAAAAAATGATATGATGATACAAATAATCAATGCAAATCTAATAGAAATTAAATAAAGATGTGTTGATACAAAAAATCAATGCAAATTTAATAGGTAATACGTACTAAACTTTTTCATCTTCTTCGTAATCCGAATCTTCTTCATCTTCATCTTCTTCATTTTCACTATTACTTCCACTTTCACCTTCATCTTCAAATTCTTCCTCCTCATCCGATACGTCCATTTCAGACTCCTCATCTACATGAGGTAAGTCCTCTATGTCAAGCTCTTCATCAACTATATCATCCTCTATAGTAACGTCAACCTCCATGTCATCAATGCCAGCTAAACTTATAATGTTGGTTGAGGCATGACTACCTTATCCTCCTGGTATGCTTGATCTCCAATATTATATATATTTCTTGCTTTAGTTTTGTATACCGTCCACCAATCACGAGTCGTGCGTCGTCGACTAGGATAATTCGTGTAGTACACTTGGACCGTTTGACTAGCCAACACAAACGGTTCGAAACCTATATATCTTTTTTCGTATTTTATATCAATAAATCCAAACTATTTGTCAATTCTCCATCCTTGCTTGGGTGTTGTGTCGAACCAATCACATTTGAACAGCACAATTTGGGTATCAAAAGAGTAATCTAACTCTACGATATCTCTTAGAACACCGTAATAATCAAATTCTGGATCAGCGTCATAGACTAAACCCCTTACACAAACTCCAGAATTCTTTGTGGAATTAGCCTCCTCATCGACAAATGAGTGATTGATAGGCTTATCGGCGGTTCTAAATTTGAAGCCATTGATGGTATATCCATCCTAACATTTCGCCCTCTTACTTGGTCCGATAGCTAGTGCTCGAAGTCTTTCGTCGGTCAATTGTGTGCCAGGACGAAAAACCTAAAACATCACATATCATAACGTCATTAGGACAAAAACGAGATCATCGGTCAATTGAATTTAGAATAGTTAAATGATACTAATCCTTACATAGTTATGGAACCACGATGGAAATTTTCTGTTAACCACTCTATTAAGATCATCATCATCAATGTTAGGTTTCTCCATTTTTATCCCAGCTCTAAAAATATTGTGATAAAAACGAGAAAAGTTAGTAAAATTTTTACATGTATATCGCAAAATTGGAGTATAACATAGCAAAATTATGTCTCTTACTTCTCTATATCTTCCATCTCATCTATACCACTATTTAGGCAGATATACCGATAAGTGGCTTCAAACTCATCGTCCTCCAACCACCGTAACTTAGAAGCACTTGTAGGCTTGCCACCAACATTGAAGATAGTGTAGATTCCACGATTCGGTTCATCGACCTCACCTTCATTATTTCTTGGTGCTCTATTCCAGTTTGTTCTGACATGAGTATCGAAGTAGATTGAGCAGAAGTTTGAGACCTCCTCAATAATATATGATTCGCATATCGAAGCTTCTATATGGGCCTTATTGCCCACCTTCTTCTTCAGGTGATGTTGATATGTATAAATAATATATTCAATATTAGATCTGTTTGAATAAAATAATTATTAGTACTAGATAAATAAATATTTTATACCTCTCAAATGGATACATCCAACGATAATGGACGGGACCACCGATACGTGCTTCGTATGCAAGATGAATCGACAAATGTTCCATACTATCAAAAAAGTCTAGAGAAAATATTTTTTCTAACTTGCACAATATCAATACAATCTTTTCCTCAAGTTCAAACATATGTTGCACCGTCAACTTACTTGAACACAAGTCTCTAAAGAATATAGATAACTCGGCCAACGGACCCCATACTTGAGAAGGTAACATCTCTCTCAGAGCGATAGGAAGTAAACGCTCCATGAACACGTGGCAATCATGACTCTTCATTCCTATCAGCTTGCGTTCTTTGAGATCGACACATCTTGCCAGATTCGACACGTAACCATCAGGGAATCTCAAGTTTCTAATCCAATTGCATATTATCAATTTATCATCCCTACTCAGTATAAATGGTGCCGAGGGCTTGACCCATTTACCATTGGATCCTCGTGATAGATGCAACTCTGGACGCCTGCAAATAATTTCCAAGTCCATTCTTGTTTTGGGATTGCCTTTCATTTTTCCCTAGATATCCATCACCGTATTGAAGATGTTGTCGAATACATTTTTCTCAATATGCATGACATCAAGATTGTGTCTTATGAGATTGTCCTTCTAATAAGGTAAGTCCCAAAAGATACTTCACTTTTTCCAATTATGGCTATGTCCGAATCCTTCTAACTGATGGCCCGAACTCGAATCTTCCTTTACAGTCGGCAAATCCTCTACCTCTGCCCAAACGATATCTCCAGTCAATCTCAACGGGGGAGGAGTTAGTTCCTGTTTACCAGGTCTAAAGGCGTCCCTATTCCTTCTCCATGGATGCGACATAGGAAGGAACTGACGATGGCAATAAAAAAAAAGCTTTTCCTCCATTCTGAAGGCAAAATGCCCTACTCTTTTCCATACATATCGGACAAGACATAATACCATGAGTACTCCACCCAGATAACATTCCGTATGCTGGTAAATCATTGATGGTCTACATCAACATTGCTCTCATCTGAAAGTTCTGCTCCATTGATATATCATACGTCTGAACACCGAACTCCCATAATTGTTTCAACTCGTCCACCAACGGCTGCAAGTTGATATCGATGTTCTTTCTTAGATTTTTTGGACCGGGTATGATAAGTGTCAAGAACATATAAGGAGTCCTAATGCACATCCACGATGGTAGATTGTAAGGGGTCAAAATCATCGGCCAACAAGAGTACTGAGCCCCCGACTGTCCGAAGGAGTGAATTCATCAGAACATAAAGCCAACCGAACATTCCTAGGCTCCGCAGCAAATTCAGGATGACATCGATCAAAATGCTTCCATGCCTCTTCATTGGATGGATGAGATAATTCTCCTTCATCCATCTTCCGCTCTTTGCTATGCCATGTCATGTGTTCTGCAGTATTCGAGGACATATACATCCTCTGTAGCCTCTTTGTGAGCGGCAAAAACTGCATATATTTGTAGGGACACAACCTTGCTCGTACAATTGATTTTCCTTTGCCCCGAATAGGCTTGTACCGGTCCTCGTGATAGAAAATGCATCTGTCTTTATCACTGTTCTCCTTATAGTACAACATGTAGCCGTTTCGGCAACAATCTATCTTTTTATAACCTAATCCGAGTTTCCATATCAACATCTTCGACTTGTAAAAGGTTTCCGGCAAGTCCTTCGCTCCTTTTGGAAGCAACTCTCTAACAAACTGAATTATTCGGTCGTAACATTCTTGCGGTAAGTAAAAATCATACTTGAGGTTCAACAACCTCATTACCACCGACAGGACAGAATGAGAATCACAACCTAGATATAACGGAGTATCGGTATGGCTAAACATATCATAGAACTCCTTTGCAGCAGGACTCGGATCGTCCAGATCATAACTTGGACCGGCACAAGCCGCATCAAATGCCAACTCACGTGCCAAGTTTCGATGCCGATATTGGAAGTGGTCTCCAAGAGTGGACTCTCCCACATCCGTATTGAAGGAGGACTGATATTACGGAACCAAAGGTTCTTCTTGAGCCGTTCACTCGTTGTAGTTCGGTATGCCCTTCTTGTAGAGGTGCTCTCTCACGAGATCTACCTCTCTGAATGGTATATTACGACAATTGACACAAGGGTACTTTATGAGCCTTCCGTCCATGAAATAAGGTTGGCTACTGGCGTATCTCAGAAATTCTTCGACGCCGGCCTTGAAATCATCCGTGATACCAATCCTGCTCTCATGTCGCTGATTGTACATCCACAAACGGTTAACTAAGTATCGACTCATTGTTCAAACCAATTCTACACCATATACCATATATTAGGTAATTACAAGTAAAAAATAATTTAGTACCTAATTGTAGTATCGGGTTAGTATCGGCCTATCGGAATAGTATCGGCCTATCGAATTGGAATTGGATATCCTTATATCATAATCGAATATCGAATATCGAAACTGGTATCATACCATTCCTATGAGTATCAATATCAAAATCTGTAATATCAAAATCAGATTCAAAAATCCTAGCTACTACATTAACGAATTTCGGGTTAGCTATCGAAATCGGGTTAGTATCGGCCTTAACGAATTTTGAATAATTTACGAATACCAAAAACCCTAGCTACTACATTATGTCCGTGTCCGTATCTGTGTCTGTGGCCACACCATTTCTATGAGTATCGATATCGAAGTCAGTAATATCGACCATTCCTATGAGTATCGATATTGAAATCGGTATCAGACCATTCATAGGAGTATCAATATTGAAATCGGTAATATCAAAATTGGAATAGTATCGGCCTTATCGAAATCGGATTCAATATCTTAATGTCCGTATCGGGTTAGTATCGGCCTATCGGAATAGTATCGGCCTATCGAATTGGAATTAGATATCTTTATATCATAATCGAATATCGGATATCGAAACTGGTATCATACCATTCCTATGAGTATCGATATCGAAATCGGTAATATCGAAATCGGGTTAGTATCAGCCTTATCGAAATCGGATTCAAAAACCCTAGCTACTATATTAACGAATTTTGGGTTAGCTATAGAAATCGGGTTAGTATCGACCTTAACGAATTTCGAATAATTTACGAATACCAAAAACCCTAGCTACTACATTATGTCCGTGTTCGTGTCCGTATCCGTGTTCGTGTCCACACCATTTCTATGAGTATCGATATCAAAGTCGATAATATCGACCATTCCTATGAGTATCGATATTGAAATCGGTATCAAACCATTCATAGGAGTATCAATATCGAAATCGGTAATATCAAAATTGGAATAGTATCGGCCTTATCGAAATTGGATTCAATATCTTAATGTCCGTATCGGGTTATTATCGGCCTATCGGAATAGTATCGGCCTATCGAATTGAAATTGGATATCCTTATATCATAATCGAATATCGGATATCGAAACTGGTATCATACCATTCCTATGAGTATCAATATCGAAATCGGTAATATCAAAATCGGGTTAGAATTAGCCTTATCGAAATCGGATTCAAAAACCCTAGCTACTACATTAACGAATTTTGGGTTAGCTATCAAAATCGGGTTAGTATCGGCCTTAACGAATTTCGAATAATTTATGATTACCAAAAACCCTAGCTATTACAATATGTCCGTGTCTGTATCCGTGTCCGTGTCCAAAACCCTAGCTACTATATTGTGTCATAATTTTCGTGTCCGAAAAGCATATCGTGTCCGTGTCAACAAAAATTATTAGAGGAAAAAAAATTAGGTCATTACCTGAGGAGTGGGGGTTGCAGTATCGTCGGAGAGGAGCCGAGGAGGGGGGCGGATGGAGGAGGGCAGACGGAGGGGGGCAGAGGAGGGGGCGGCAAGGAAGGGAAAGGGGGGCAGAGGTGGGAGGGGGCGAAGAGGGGAAAGGGGGGCAGATGGGTCGAAGAGGACGGAGATAGTGGCAAAGGGAGGGCGAAGAGGGGGCACAGGAAGGGGGTAGAGAGGGGGTCGAGGAGGGGGTCTGAGAGAGGGACGGAGTGGGGCGAAGGGGGAGGGGTCGCCGAAGAGGGGTCGGAGATGGGGGCAGAGATGGGGGTCGGAGAGTGGGGCGGAGATGGGGGTCACCGGAGAGGGGTCGCCGGAGATGAGCGAGGGAGTCGAGGGAGCGGGGGGAGGGAAGTTGGGGGGAAATAAAAAATTTAGGAACATTTTTAGAATGAGTATGGGGGGATACTTTTACAGAAGCTCACGACGAAAAATTTCGTCGCTGAGGCGTCGGAAGATAACTAGCGACGGATTCAGTGATGTCCAATTGAGTTATTTTTTACATAAATTATCCGTCACAAGTTAGTCACAAGTACGTCGCTAATTAGCGACGGATTTACTGCCATCGCTAACGTCCGTCGGTAATTAACAGTATTTTTGTAGTGTATATACTCTATTGACACCCATCCACCTATATATGTATATATATATATATATAATAATGTGAATGAGAATGAATGCATATATGATATATATATATATATATATATATATATATATATATATATATATATATATATATATATATATATATATATATATATATATATATATATATTAGTTGTATGTTATGGGCAATAGCCTATAGGTGTGATATATATATATTAGTATCTATATACTTTGTGTGTGTTACATTTGGTGTTTGTACTTGTGGTTGTACTTGTTTGCTAGAATCGGCTTGGTTAGGTCTAGTTAGACTTGTTGTGACCTGTGTTTGACTAGTATAGTTGACCTAGAATGGCTTAGTTGACCTAGTTTGACTAGTATAGTTGTCTAGAGTTGACCAAGAGTTGACTTTAGTCTAGAATGACCTAGAAATAATGTATAATGCATTGTAAAGTTCAATATCACCATTCTGGACATGTTGTGACCTGTGTTGCTCTAAATATGACTCAAATACTCCATCTCAGACTCATATTTTCATCAGAGAGTCAGGATATCAGGCGAGTATATTCTCTGACCGTTTCATACTTGTTAGGAATTATATTCTTGTCATAGTTTAATTTACTTGATGCTGACAAGACATTATCACGGATTAGTACTATATGGATCTCTACATGAGATGTTATCCCCCTCGAGTGCATCGAATACATCGTGTCATGTGCTTTTTATGAACATCATGCATTTTATGGACTCTTATTATTCATGTATACTCATGTGCTCTCATGTACTCTCATGATCTCATGAGCTTCATGTATAAACTATCATGTATAATAACATAACCTATTGAGATCCTTGTGTATTGACTGGGGCATGGCGGAGTAGAAATAGTCATGTGAACAATTCCAAAGTAGTGTAATCATGTACAAACTCTTTAGTATAATAATGTGCAAATCAAGCCGTTCACATGTCTATCTTGTACACTAAATCACGTAGTCACATACAGTTCTCTATTATCATATATAGATAGCTTGTTATCAGTTTCTCTCTTTCTTTTCATGCTTATTTCATATATCGTTTTATGTATCTTAACCTATCACATGCTTTATATTTCCTATTAAGATATGAACTGCGTGAGATGTATTGTGCTCGTTTCCTTCCTGATTGGACTTTTGAAAATATTACAGGTGATGAGGAGGAGTTCTGTCCTATATATTATGGCACAGGCTTAGATGACACCGGTGACTTGGACCCTCTGGAGGATCCCACAGTTGCTGAGGACTTGCCTATTGTCTAGATTAGATCACTAGACTAGTTTTCCATTAGTTATCTTATTTCATGTACTTTCAGTTTCTGGATATTGATCGATGCTTGTATATTCAGATTTTACTCTTATTTGTAGCTGGTTGGAGATTATCTCTTTTATCTTATCTTTGCATCTATTATCTTTATTCCACCTTGATGCTGTGATTGAATTGTTGTTACGACCCGCACCCTGAGGAAGGGCACGAGAACGTAGGTACGTCCAGCCTACGCTGTAGTGTTCGCGGTAGAACGCTGTATAGTTCGTCTATAACATCTAACATCTAACAACAATATGATATAAACATATCATCTCCGCACGGAGGTATAATATAACATCTCAACTCTATATCTCAATCACAAGTCTAGGGAAGATAGAGCACGATATGGAATCAAATAAAAGAAAGGAACTGAAATATAAATAGAGTTATCACACCACACAAAGTAGATGTTCAACACAAATAAATACAAGTCCTGAATATAACTAAGTCTCAACTAACAATCGGAAAAATCCGATACAAACTGAAAAAACTATAAATACTAGACTAGACTAGGCACCCTCTACTAAGCTAGATGCTCCTCGGGCTCCTGAAGGTCATCCTCATGTGTCCCATAGAAGGTAGGTCAGTCATCATCATCATCTGTAATATTTTTAACTGGTCCAGTCAGGACAGGAGCGAGCACAATACATCTCACGCAGTTCATAACATGTTAGGAAATATAAGCATGCAAAAGAGTAAGATACATGAACTATAAGAAGATGTATATGAAAATGAGAGAGAATTTATAACTGAAATATATACAGGATAAGTAAAACTGCAATACTAGTGATTTAGAGCACAATATGGTTATGTAAACGGTTTAGGTTGCACAATAACAATAGGTCAAATCCATCATAACGTGAGTGTACAATGGAAGCGCACAATAGTCGTACCATGGGATTTGATTACATAACCATTCCTACTCACCCTCCCCAATCAATACACAAGGATCCAATCCAGTTACGCTACATTGTACAACAGTCTCCATGAAGCTCATGTGATAATGAGTACAATATGCACATACATGAATTGGGGTGTACAATAAATACAATATGTTCGTGAAACGCACATAACAATATGTATCTGTTGAACATAATAGAGATAACATCGCAATAGAAGATCCATATAGTACCAATCCATGATAACAATCGTGCCAGTATCAAGTAAAGTAATCTAGAGCAAGAATACAAGTCCTGACAAATATGAAACGATCAGAGAATGTACTCGCCTGTCACCCTGTATGACTGATATGAATGGATGTCCGAACTGGTGTCACAAAGTCCTATTTAGAGTAAAATAGGTTATTTAAGTACTCAATTTGAAAGAATGGAAATCTGCAATGCAAACTACATGATTCTAAGTCAACTAGGTCAAAGTCAACTCTTGGTCAACTTTGGTCAACTGTCTAGGTCAAACTAGGTCAACAAGTCCAGATTGGTCAAACTAGATGTCTAACTTGGTCATACTAACTCACACCAAGCCAAACTAGTACAATCTAGGTCAACTAGTCAATTTAGGTCTAGCCAAGCTTATACCAATACTCTACCAAGACCATATATCAATACAATTTAGATAGTATATATATATACAATCAATATGTATATAAGTATGTATATAATTCAAAAGTATTATACATAGATATTTATACAAGTCAAAATATATATATAGATATTCCTCAAATCTAGGTAAAAACCACATCTATATATTACCTATATACACACATATATTTAGATAGGACTGAACCCCAAAATGTGAATGCAAGACTGGCCCTTAATGAAGAGGGCAAAACTAAACACAACCTAAAAGAACTAAACTTGAGGACTAAAACAAAACGAGAAAAGAAAGGATATTAAATAAGGATGCATATACCCAAACCATCTCCATAGGTAAGGCAATGAAGGCAAGACAGGGTGTTCTGATACATTGGGTAACTGTCAAGTATTTGCATTAGCATTTGCATTAGACTAAGCACACTAACATATCTTGCC
Source organism: Iris pallida (assembly GCA_029216955.1). Lineage (NCBI taxonomy): Eukaryota > Viridiplantae > Streptophyta > Magnoliopsida > Asparagales > Iridaceae > Iris > Iris pallida. Next base: position 8,400,209 of record JANAVB010031415.1, on the reverse strand, counting down.
ATGTATCAGATTACACTCAAAAACCCAAACCTTAAACCTAGCTAGATGGCCTAGCCATCACAACTCTTTCCTGCTGCTAGTGCAGCAGGGCAAGTTGCTGCCTGTAAGCAGCAGTGCATTGCTGCTGCTAACCTCCTCTATCTCCCTCTCTCTCAAACACACACATGCACACAAAATCCAAATACCAGTTTTACCTCAACACTTTAGGATACATGAGTATCCACCTAACACAATTGTAATATCCTGATCTCAGTTCTCTCAAAACCTGAGAACCAATATAAAAACCCAAACAATCATGGAAGCAAAACATAACTTAAACCCAGGTTCAGTTAACTAACCCAAATCCATTTACATATATCAATCAAGGGATTAATTCTCAGTTTTTACATTAACATCATTTCAGTTTTCATTTCAAAGTTCAAAACTCAGGTTTTTATTAACTGTTTCAATTCAGAATTTGAATTATCCTAAATGAGCTTAACATCAAATCCACAGGTTTTTATTAACTGTTTCAACAATCTTATGTTAGTACATATGTAGACATTCAACTAATCAACATAATTAGCATTTAATTTCAATTTAATCATCAATTAAACTCTGAAAAATATAACTGAACACAGGTATCAGAAATCCAATTTGAAACCAAAAACCAATTCGAAAAACTCAAATAAACTTTCGTGTCAGGGGGGGTATTTTGTGTCGACCCTGGGGTCATGTGTGTGTCCACAAAGTATCACAATTGTATCTAAGTCGTGTCCTAGTGCGGGTCGAACTGGTGTCAGAGACAGTGCAGTGCACTGTCTCGTGCACGTGTGCCGCACTCAATAGGACACGACGTGTCCTATCCTAGGTCGCGTGGTCGAATCTAGAGCTAAGTCAAGTCTAGGGGTTCTTTTCTAACACCCTGAAATGGGTCAAAGCCTTGTCGTGTCCGAGTTTTTAACCCGTATCAGTGGGGGTTTTCTGCGTGTGTACAGTATGTGCGTACCAGTGCCGGACCCTTGCGAGATCGAGAACTCCCTCGATACTCAATGATTTCACCTGAAATTTTGTGGGTGGCCTGACAGTCATGGCCCCCACGTGTACACCAAATTTGGAGTGTCGAAGTGTCGTGTACAGTGAGATAGGGGACCCGAGCAGCAGGACACAGCACGGGGGTGTCGTACAGCGTATTCGTGTCCATTTTGGACACGGACACGAGTCCAAATCGTGCTCAGTCAGTGGGGGTTTTAAATTACACATATAGGGCTACACAATCATGTATTTAGTTTTCTAAATTAGTAAAATTTATTCCATTCAAGCATTTCATCAAACAACCATTTAAATACACCGATACGTGTCCGATACGGACACGAAATGGACTCGAATTCCTACCAAACTTGGGCTACACCTAGGGGGACCCTAAGTGAATGCATCCATGGGAAGAAAACTAGAATTTGAATAGGTTTGATGGGTTTTACCTATTGAGGGTGAAACCTCCATTTAAAGCTATTTGAATGAGGGCTCTTCTACAACTTGCGACGATCCCGAGCCTCCGAATCCTTGCTAGCTGCCCACTAATGGTGTCCTCTAGTGCAGGGGATTCCAATGGAAAAGACTAGGTTCAATTTGGAGTTGATTTGGATATTTGGGGAGGAGTTGAGGAAGAACACTAAAAGAGGCAATTCAAATGATTAAAAAATATGCTAAAGGTTAATGTGTTGTATTTATAGAGGGAGGAATGTTTGATGGCTGCCATTAGGTTAGGGTTAGGGTTTAGGATGAGTGGTCAAGGCTTCTCCAACAATTTCTAGCCAATCTAAAGGCTCATAATTAAAGTAACCTTTCTTAACCTTTAGCCTAAAATATCCTACCAACAAATATCTCGATATTAACCTAATTTGATTACTTATTTGAAACCCTCTAACTTAGTCTCTATGGTCATGACTAACATTTAGATTAGGCTAAACTTCTAGGTCAAGTCTCAAACAATTAACTAGCACATATTAAATTCATATAATTTATAATTTCACAAAAGTGTCAAAATGACCAAAATACCCTTAGGCTAAAAAGTAAAAATATGAAATTCTAAGCATATGATTAGGCCTCAATGATCATGATTAGTCTTCTAGGTCATGCATGACTAAGGTTACACTATCAAAACACCAATTTCACATATCAGCATTTTAAATAGTTTTAAAATAACTAAAAATTACCAAAAATCATGTCATGACTAAAATCTAATATTTTAATGATTTAAAATACAAAAATTCAAAATTACCCTTATTTTAGAAACTGGGTACTACAAGTCTACCCTCCTTAGATGAATTTCGTCCTCGAAATTTAGATGGTCGTACTCCTTCTAGGTCAAACACCCCCAATAATCACAGTCTCAACATACAGTCCGATAATCATATGCGTCTGTCCAAAATTATGATACTCAGAATCTTTGTCATGCTAGTGAGCAAGGCTACGATATTCACAGAGTCCTTGACTATGGTACATACCTCTAGAATCATGGTATTTAAAATTTTCGCATTGCCACATGCTTGGCCGCAAAAACCTTAAATTCCTACACCCGAGAAATACGTCCAAAATCTGACTATGTGTCCTCACTATGCCAGCTAACATGACTATAGAAGACTCTAGATCCCATAATCGAGGTGACCTAGCCCATACGACTTATCTTAGAAGAAAATAAATCATAATGAACATCTGAACAAAATTTATCAACTACCAGGTACGGATAGAATCGAATTTCAAGACAGTTATAAGGGGACAAACGCGGAAATGGAATCAAAAAGATTGGAACCTGCAATCAGCTCTCCCTCTGCCTGTACATCCTCGACTGTCATGGCAAAAGCTCACCCCTGCTGGCCTCCCTTGGCCTGTTGCTGATGCTGGGCAAACCTCTGCTGTTGAGTCTGCAACGGTGGTCCCTTCTGCTGCCCTGTCGGAGCTCTAGCTCCTTCTACTGCCTGAGTCACTGGTGCCTTGTTCCTGGGACAATCCCTACACTGATGCTCTCCTGAACCACAAAGTAAACACAGGCCCTGCCTCTTCCTGCAGTCGCTCCATCAGTGACCTTGCCTCTTGCAGAAGTCACATGTAGAGGGCTGTTGCTGCCTGGGTGCCTGCTGATGAAGTACATGTCCCTGGCCCTGAAACGACTGCTGAACTGGCCTCTGCTAGATGTGAGGGCGCTTGGCTGGCCCTGCACTAGAACTAACCCCTAAGGCATCACTGCCCCTCTTTGGCTTGAGGCAGAAGCCTCCTCTGCAATCTGCGCGTCCATCAATATCTGATCGAACGTCGCGTCACGGCGACCTGAGGTGCGAGTGCGCACTGTATGAATAAGTCCCCTACGGAACTTACGAGCCTTCTGTCCCTCATCCTGGATCAGATCGGGAGCGAACCTGCTAAGGCGGAAGAACTCTGCTGCATACTCGTCCACCGACGAGTTCCCCTGCACTAGACCCACAAACTGGCCCTCCAACGCTGTGAGAGCCACGTCCGGGAAGAACTTCTCCTTGAAGAGCCGCCTGAAGTTCTCCCATGATATACCCTTCACTGACACTAGAGGGTCTGTCCGAAACCACGTCAAAGCGATGTCAAAGAACTGGCTAGCCGCAGACGTCACCCAAAGTTCCATCGGAACCTCTGCTAACTCTAGGCTCCTCTGGACGTCCTCCAACCAGTCGTCAGCATACAGGATACCCTCGGTACCCTTGAAGTCCTTCGGGTTCATCTTTCTAAAATCTAGACATGTGCCAGGCCTCCTCTGACTCTGCTGCTGCTGAACTAGGGCACCCTGATCTGTACCCGGGACTACCCTCTCAACTGCTGTCATCGCCAGCTGGTGGGAGTTCTCCATACTCTGTCGTAGAACCTCTGTCTGACGGTAGGATGCGTCAGCCTGATGCTGCTGTGCCTCTGCCTGGGCCCTCTGGGTCTGCATCATCTGCTGCAGAAGGGCCATCATCTGCTGAGTATCAGTCGGTAGCGGAGGCGGGGGTGAAAGAATATCAGGGATGACTATGGACAGTCTCGCTGCTGGAGGTGGAAGACCTCCAGAAACTGCCGCTGCTACTCCTGCCTGAAGGGCAGGAACTGAGGCTACTGCTCTCTCGACTGCTACTCCCATAGCCGGAGGTGGAAGATCTCCCGGATCTGACCTCTCTAGAACTGTACTAGGCCCTGCTGCCTGAGAACGAGTAAGCGGCATCCTGAGGACAGATTGAAACAAGGAGATCAATATGGCACATGATAAGGAAAATCAAGGAAGGACAATTAAATTCAGTTACAAGAAGAGTTGTCATGGTAATCAAAAGATCAGAGTTTTTCCTAAAATGTGATTGAGTAACTTTTTTTACTGCCTAATCCTATATCCTAACAGCAGGCTCGTAGCAGCACTCTAAGTCGAGCACCACTACGAAATCGTACTAGTTACGACTCTGACCTGTATGGGCCACCAAAAAAATGTGTCACGACCCGCACCCTGAGGAAGGGTACGAGAACGTGGGTACGTCCAGCCTACACCGCAGTGTCGGCGGTAGAACGCTATATAGTTCGTCTATAACATCTAACATCTAACAGCAATATGATATAAACATATTATCTCCGCACAGAGGTATAATATAACATCTCAACTCTATATCTCAATCACAAGTCTAGGGAAGATAGAGCACGATATGGAATCAGATAAAGAAAGGAACTGAAATATAAATAGAGTTATCACACCACACAAAGTAGATGTTCAACACAAATAAATGCAAGTCCTGAATATAACTAAGTCTCAACTAACAATCGAAACAATCCGATACAAACTGAAAAAACTATAAATACTAGACTAGACTAGGCACCCTCTACTGAGCTAGATGCTCATCGGGCTCCTGAAGGTCACCCTCATGTGTCCCATAGAAGATAGGGCCATCATCATCATCATCTATAATATTTTCAACAGGTCCAGTCAGGACAGGAGCGAGCACAATACATCTCACGCAGTTCATAACATGTTAGAAAATATAAGCATGCAAAAGAGTAAGATACATGAACTGTAAGAAGATGTATATGAAAACAAGAGAGAATTTATAACTGAAATATATACAGGATAAGTAAAACTGCAATACTAGTGATTTAGAGCATAATATGGTTATGTAAACGGTTTAGGTTGCACAATAACAATAGGTCAAATCCATCATAACGTGAGTGTACAATAGAAACGCACAATAGTCGTACCATGGGATTTGATTACATAACCATTCCTACTCACCCTCCCCAATCAATACACAAGGATCCAATCCAGTTACGCTACCATGTACAATAGTCTCCATGAAGCTCATGTGATAATGAGAGTACAATATGCACAATGAGTATACATGAATAGGGGTGTACAATAAATACAATATGTTCGTGGAACGCACATAACAATATGTATCTGTTGAACACAATAGAGATAACATCGCAAGAGAAGATCCATATAGTACCAATCCGTGATAACAATCGTGCCAGTATCAAGTAAAGTAATCTAGAGCAAGAATATAAGTCCTGACAAATATGAAATGATCAGAGAATGTACTCGCCTGTCACCCTGTATGACTGATATGAATGGATGTCCGAACTGGTGTCATAAAGTCATATTTAGAGTAAAACAGGTTATTTAAGTACTCAATTTGAAAGAATGGAAATCTGCAATACAAACTACATGATTCTAAGTCAACTAGGTCAAAGTCAACTCTTGGTCAACTGTCTAGGTCAAACTAGGTCAACAAGTCCAGATTGGTCAAACTAGAAGTCTAACTTGGTCATACTAACTCACACCAAGCCAAACTAGTACATTCTAGGTCAACTAGTCAATTTAGGTCTAGCCAAGCTTATACCAAAACTCTACCAACACCATATATCAATACAATTTAGATAGTATATATATATACAATCAATATGTATATAAGTATGTATATAATTCAAAAGTATTATACATAGATATTTATACAAGTCAAAAAATATATATAGATATTCCTCAAATCTAGGTAAAAACCACATCTATATATTACCTATATACACACATATATTTAGATAGGACTGAACCCCAAAATTTGAATGCATGACTGGCCCTTAATGAAGAGGGAAAAACTAAACACAACCTAAAAGAACTGAACTTGAGGACTAAAACAAAACGAGAAAAGAAAGGATATTAAATAAGGATGCATATACCCAAACCATCTCCATAGGCAAGGCAATGAAGGCAAGACAGGGTGTTCTGATACATTGGGTAACTGTCAAGTATTTGTATTAGCATTTGCAACAGACTAAGCACACTAACATATCCTGCCATGTATCAGATTACACTCAAAAACCCAAACCTTAAACCTAGCTAGATGGCCTAGCCATCACAACTCTTTCCTGCTGCTAGTGCAGCAGGGCAAGTTGCTGCATGTAAGCAGCAGTGCATTGCTGCTGCTAACCTCCTCTATCTCCCTCTCTCTCAAACACACACATGCACACAAAATCCAAATACTAGTTTTACCTCAACACTTTAGGATACATGAGTATCTATCTAACACAATTGTAATATCCTGATCTCAGTTCTCTCAAAACCTGAGAACCAATATGAAAACCCAAACAATCATGGAAGCAAAACATAACTTAAACCCAGGTTCAGTTAACTAACCCAAATCCATTTATATATATCAATCAAGGGATTAATTCTCAGTTTTTACATTAACATCATTTCAGTTTTCATTTCAAAGTTCAAAACTCAGTTTTTTATTAACTGTTTCAATTCAGAATTTGAATTATCCTAAATGAGCTTAACATCAAATCCACAGGTTTTCATTAACTGTTTCAACAATCTTAGGTAAGTACATATGTAGACATTCAACTAATCAACATAATTAGCATTTAATTTCAATTTAATCATCAATTAAACTCTGAAAAATATAACTGAACACAGGTATCAGAAATCCAATTTGAAACCAAAAACCAATTCAAAAAACTCAAATAAACTTTCGTGTCAGGGAGGTATTTCGTGTCGACCCTGGGGTCATGTGTGTGTCCACACAGTGTCACAATTGTGTCTAAGTCGTGTTCCAGTGCGGGTCGAACTGGTGTCAGAGACAGTGCAGTGCACTGTCTCGTGCACGTGTGCCGCACTCAATAGGACACGACGTGTCCTATCCTAGGTCGCGTGGTCGAATCTAGAGCTAGGTCAAGTCTAGGGGTTCTTTTCTAACACCCTGAAATGGGTCAAAGCCTTGTCGTGTCCGAGTTTTTAACCCGTATCAGTGGGGGTTTTCTGCGTGTGTACAGTATGTGCGTACCAGTGCCGGACCCTTGCGAGATCGAGAACTCCCTCGATACTCAATGATTTCACCTGAAATTTTGTGGGTGGCCTGACAGTCATGGCCCCCACGTGTACACCAAATTTGGAGTGTCGAAGTGTCGTGTACAGTGAGATAGGGGACCCGAGCAGCAGGACACAGCACGGGGGTGTCGTACAGCGTATTCGTGTCCATTTTGGACACGGACACGAGTCCAAATCGTGCTCAGTCAGTGGGGGTTTTAAATTACACATATAGGGCTACACAATCATGTATTTAGTTTTCTAAATTAGTAAAATTTATTCCATTCAAGCATTTCATCAAACAACCATTTAAATACACCGATACGTGTCCGATACGGACACGAAATGGACACAAATTCCTACCAAACTTGGGATACACCTAGGGGGACCCTAAATGAATGCATCCATGGGAAGAAAACTAGAATTTGAATAGGTTTGATGGGTTTTACCTATTGAGGATGAAACCTCAATTTAAAGCTATTTGAATGAGAGCTCTTCTACAACTTGTGATGATCCCGAGCCTCCGAATCCTTGCTAGCTGCCCACTAATGGTGTCCTCTAGTGTAGGGGAGTCCAATGCAAAAGACTAGGCTCAATTTGGAGTTGATTTGGATATTTGGGGAGGAGTTGAGGAAGAACACTAAAAGAGGCAATTCAAATGATTAAAAAATATGCTAAAGGTTAATGTGTTGTATTTATAGAGGGGGAAATGTTTGATGGCTGCCATTAGGTTAGGGTTAGGGTTTAGGATGAGTGGTCAAGGCTTCTCCAATAATTTCTAGCCAATCTAAAGGCTCACAATTAAAGTAACCTTTCTTAACCTTTAGCCTAAAATATCCTACTAACAAATATCTAGATATTAACCTAATTTGATTACATAGTTGAAACCCTCTAACTTAGTCTCTATGGTCATGACTAACATCGAGATTAGGCTAAACTTCTAGGTCAAGTCTCAAACAATTAACTAGCACATATTAAATTTATATAATTTACAATTTCACAAAAGTGTCAAAATGACCAAAATACCCTTAGGCTAAAAGTAAAAATATGAAATTCTAAGCATATGATTAGGCCTCAATGATCATGATTAGTCTTCTAGGTCATGCATGACTAAGGTCACACTATCAAAACACCAATTTCACATATCACCATTTTAAATAGTTTTAAAATAACTAAAAATCACCAAAAATTATATCATGACTAAAATCTAATATTTTAATGATTTAAAATACAAAAGTTCAAAATTACCCTTATTTTAGAAACTGGGTGCTACAATTGTACCTTTATATTGTACTCCTTTTGGAGTGTATATCATTATACGGGTATGATTATTGCTAGATGTTGTGACCTGGTACAGCTTTCTACTGTCGACACTGCGACGTAGGCTGGACGTACCCACTTCTCGTGCCCTTACACAGGGTGTGGGTCGTGACAGTGATAGATTCCTTATTAATCCCATACCCCTTCCTAAATAGTATATTACACCAAATGATCGTCCTTTGCTAACTCATAGTTAGGACTACAATGGAGCAATATCAAAGTGTAGCTTAATGTACACAAGATGTTGTAGTAATCACAGGTGAATAAATCAGTTAGAGGTGGTAAAAATTTCTCATTTTAGATTTCAATGATATCATTTATTACATTGAGTGATTTCTTTATAATATTCGACCACATAGTTATATTTCATCTTGCAAATTAGTTTCTTCCTTTCATCTGTACTCATATTTCTTTAGGCTATTGATAAGGGCACAACTACAATTGTTAGGGGACATCATTTGTTATAGGGCAACACATATAAGCTCAAAATTTTGTTAGGAGCAACACACCACGTACAATATGCCTGAGTTCATGATTCTCGACGTTTCAAAATTGTTGTCAATTGTTATTTTAGCATTTTTTGACAGTCAGATGGTATGTTGAAAAATATACTAGAGCAAAAATAAACGACGATTATTGACGTTCAATATGCACTAAATTAAATGACATATAGAATAATGTCATATATTAATTGATAAATATGTCCGTCAAATAACCTGGGATTTTTTAAATTCTTTGGGACTGATATGATCAGTCAATTTTCTAGATAATTCAAAAAGCTATACACACAACATATAAAGATATATATACAAATCCAATCATTGAGTAACCTCAACTAATACTACATATAAACAACTCCAATTATTCAGTAGCCTGAACTGATTTTTCGTATAAACAACTCCAATTTCCAGTATATAGACAACTCCAATCATTTAGCATATAAACAACTGATATTACTTATAAGTAAATAATCAAATTATGGTAGTCATATAAAGATTTGGTATTTTCTTATACAAATATCATTCAAAAAGAAAATAAGAATACTACTACATTGTGTTTAGTACTAAAACTAAAAAAACTAATTGCATAACTCCATACCCTAATATGTTGAACAAATACTTTTGGCCAATTAATCAAGTCACCAAGCATAACATCTTCAAGCTTCTCTTCTCCATCAAATAAATCTATATCTTCGTCAAATATTTTGTCGACAGTGATCATATAAACATCTTCGTTTGGTGGAGTATTTAAACATCCAAAAGCAATATATTTTCTTTTGAAGTCTTTTAGAAAATATGTATTAGAAAAGATAGACTAATCAAGTGCTCGCATCCACCAAAACAAAGAACATAAACAACATTAAGTATTTCAAAATATATAAAACTATACAATATCACATCAAAAGTAAAGAATTCATGTGCAAATTTTATTTTACTTGAGAAGTATTATGAAGCACTGATGTAGACTGACTTGATGTGATATCATTAGCCTTTTGCATGAGTGTTGTTACTTGTTCTTTGAGTGAACTTATATCAGTCTCCATAACCTTGTTTCTTTTAGTTGCTGGCCAGCAATCTTCTTACTTGCTGATGAAGCACGAATCACAATTTTTGACACACCTCCACCAATGCCATGAAAAAAACCCTTTCGATCACGCCCACATACCTAAGAAAAAAAATCTGAACTAAAGGTATTTCACTTGTAGTCAAACAGAGAAGATTAGTTATGACTAATGTTTTCTTGTCAAAACCTCTAAGACAAATTTTGAGAAGAAAACATTAGTTATGACTGTCGAATTTTGCTTGTAGTCAAGAAAAACCTCTTGGACAAATTTTGACAAGAAAACATTAGTTATGACTGTCAAAGGATTTTCACTAGTAACCAAAATTTTGACAGTCATAACTAATGTTTTCTTGTCAAAACCTCTAGGACAACAAAACATTAGTTATGACTATCAAAATTTGCTAGTAGTCAAGAAAAATTGCAGTCGGAACATTCGTTGTCATATATATATATATATATATATATATATATATATATATATATATATATATATATATATATATATATATATATATATATAAAATATATATATATATATATATATATATATATATATATATATATATATATATATATATATATATATATATCCGCGGGGTCGTGGCCTGTTGGTAGCGACGAGGGTCCCCGTGCCGGAGGCCCGGGTTCGAACCCCTCCTTAGGCGCACACGCCTAAGCTCTAGAAAAAAAAGGACACCCAAAAAAAAATTATATATATATATATATATATATATATATATATATATATATATATATATATATATATATATATATATATATATATAGGATAATCAAAATTTTGGCAGTCCTATACATTTACTATTCTTACAAACTATCAAAATATTCATGGTGTTTTTTTGTTAATTTTCTTGAGGAGATTATCATGCTCATCGATTGCCTAGATTTTTCTCAAAACCTCTTTCTTTCTTTGTTTTTTTTTCCCCCTTTTTAGGAGTGACCTAACTAAGATGGTAAAGTTTGATAAACCAACTGTAAACTATACACCAACCTGATCTTTATATTCGATGTTGTAGTGTAAAGTGTAATTAAAGTCTGTTGTTCTCCTGACAATGTCAATCATATGTTTACAAGTATTGTTCCTTGATTGGATCTTAACCAACTACATCTTTTATCCGGAAACAGGTTTGTGTGGTGCAAGCTGTTTTGTGTGTGTTTTTTTTTTAGGAGGAAAGGTACTGTATATGCAAAACTTGTTGTGCATAATGTTTATTCACGAGCCTTTATATAGGCTTACAGAAACAAAATGGTAGCAACCCAAAAAGTTGATCTAATGGTTCCTAAAGCCAAGCTACCACTCAAATATGCAAAAGACTAGGACATGCAAAAGACTAGTTGGTTTGCAACAGGTTAAGTCCCTATAAGGGCCTGTTTGGTAAGCTGAATTTAGACTTAGATTTTAGCTTTCAATAGGTAAGTGGCTCAATTTCCTCAAGTCCCACTGTTTGGTAAATGAGTAAGTCTATTTGGATTTGGGGAGAGGAAAGGGAAGTGCATTTCCTGTCCCCTCTCTCTTTCCTCTCTTTCACCAATCCACTTCCACTATATTCCTTAGGATGTGGGTGCTTGTAATTCTGATAGTTTGTATTTAGTAAAAAGATAAAAGTTAGCTGTTAGTAAATAACATTGTTAGCTGTTAGTAAATTGGATAGTAAGGATATATAGTTGTTAGTAATAAATTAAGAGTTACATGTTAGTATATAGGATAGTTAACTGCTAGTAATAAACTAATTGGTTGGTTCAAAATTCCGTTTCTGTTTTTTAATAAATTAATTAGGATAGTTAGCTGTTATTCAGATTTATAGTGGACTAAAAAAGTTACTTAACAGTTAATCACTGCTAAAAAAAATTAGACAACAGCAAAAAAAAATTTCTCCCCAACAACAATTAATTTTTAATTTTTAATTTTTAATTTTTAATTTTGGACTCCGGTTTCAATTACTTAGCAATCAATTACTTATTTATTAAACTAACTAATAACTAATAAAAAAATTAATCCACTTTTAATTAAATGTAAAATTTTACTTAATTTGTAACTAAGCATCTTAAATTATTTAGTTTATTAAATTATTATGTGAATTAATTATAATTTACTATTATTATAATGTAATATTTCACTTTCCACTTTTTTATTTTTCTATCTCAACCAAACACATTTGCTTAATCTTTCACTTCCCACTTTTCACTTTTCTATTCCAACCAAACACATTTGTTCCCTAATAGGGGGACAAGAAAGTGAGTGGATTCCTACATGAAATCTATCTTTGAAAGTCCAAATCCATATTTTCCAACACTTATGGTTTACCAAACAGGCCCCAAGCTGCATGGACTCGGAGATCTCGAGGCGAACTTTTGAAGAGACCCAAAAGAAATCATGGAAACAAAAGAATATACATGTTCTTGAGGCCATTTTTGCTCAATGTTTTCTTCTCCAGGAGGTTCATTCATGCCAAGATAGTACACAGGGGTACTAGCAAATTCCTGTGTAGTTTTCTTCCTTTCATCTTTTACTCATATTCCTTCACTGTATTTTCGCTCCCCATGTTTAATGTTAGTGTTACTTTCAAACAAATATCCATACTGCAAATATCATGACTAATGGCCGGAACAAGCAAGGGAAGGAGTAGCATAAAAGTCCATAAATTTTTTATTTTTTAATTCTCACAAGTATTATTACAAAACTATAAGGCTGATCTTAAGAAAATTCATTTCATTTCATGGTAGACCTTACCTAATATCTCTGTCTACTAGTACCAATACACAAATTCAAAGGATATTTTAATAGAGAGAAATATTTGGAACGAAAATTGAAACATACATCACACGTTTCTCTAGATCATACCATTATCTATAATATTAACTTCGCTATGTATCATGTAAACAGGAGGACGAAGGTCGACACCTTAGTCGGTAGCTTCAGATTTCAGTAGAGCAGCTTGAACCACCTTGCCAAACTCTACAAACTTTTCAGTTTCTGGCAGCACTTCTTTCACTGCTTCAGCCGAGTAAAACCTTTCTGCCCAACCAATCAATCCGGGGGTCTTCTCTTCGGCCAAGATCGTGAGACCACTCAGTTCCTCGATAGCTGTCAGCCATCTCAGGAAGCTACCGAGAGCAATGTCAACGTATCCAATAGCATCCCCTCCGAAGAAACCCTTTCCTTGGGAACATTTCTCGAAGGCTCCATCTAACAGCTGCAGCACCGGAGCGAATTGCTCTACTGCTTCTACCTTGGCCGCCTCGGTTTTGGCTTTTATAATCTGACCCATAAAAGGAAACAACTGCCAAAAGAAGAACAATTAATTGGAGGTTGTTGGTTTTGCTCCAGAAGTGTTCCTAATTAAAACTACTTTCTAATTGCTGAGTACATAGAACAAATTCTACCTTGTCGTCCATGTACGTTGTCCAGAAGCGAGCAGTGGCACGTTCGTAGGGGTCCGAAGGAAGGATGGAGGGTCCTGTTGTGTCCCAAGCATCATCGATGTACTGGACAATGATCATGGACTCGCATATCGGTTTGCCACCGTGAATGAGGACAGGCATCTTCTTGTACACGGGGTTCGACTTGAGGAGGAGCTCGCTCTTCTTACCAAAGACCTCTTCCAAGAACTCGTATCCAACCCCTTTCAGATTCAGCGCGATCCTCGCCCTGATCACGAAGGGGCTGAATTGCACTCCCAACAGCTTCACCTCCTCTCCTGTTCCTGAAGTTGCCATTTATTATTAATGAGCGAGTGCAATGAAAATTGGATGTGTTTGACTGAGGGATACACCAAACCGAGTGCTGTATATATAGCAAGAATGGGGAAGAAGTTGATTGCTGTTGGACTACGACATACTATTCAATATTCATTATTAACATATCGTCACTACCTACGTAAGTCAATAGGTTACGAAGAGGATTACGTTCGTTTTTTGTTAAAAGTTGATTGCCACTAGCTTGTTTGTTTCTCTTTTAAAAATGGAAAATTCCACATGCACTTTAATTTTTACTCGAGGGCAGTTCAAATTTTTTCTATTTATTTACAAGTTTGTCATTCAATTTTGTTATTTGAGGGCCGTCCCAATTTTAAGTATAAAATTCAAATTTTTTTACTCTCATTTCTCTATGCTCTCTCTTCTCCCTCTCTCTTGCTCTCTTCTTTATTCTTCCAAAACCTAGATTCTTCTTATTCTCAAAATTCTAGATTGTGATGTGAAGATTGTGAGTCATAATCTTAGTCCTACTTTCTTTCAATTCAACCGTTATGATATGTCATCGATTGACTATGATGATTAGGTTTTTCAAAAATTTGGTCCACATATAAATATTAATTGTGTTTAATGTTAAAAAAAATGCATCTCGGAGAAAACGGTCATCTAATACACTAAATCATCAATCCGCTTCCTCAGAAGAACACCTCGGTTCTTCCGAAACACCCTTGGTAAAGAATTTGACAACCTAATATCGGGAAAAAAAATTAAATAGGAGTGCGGAACTTAATGACAGTCCTATAAATAAGTAGCACTACCAAACAAACTTATAGTACTTTTTTTTTTGTAACTTAGGACTATCATGAAATGTTATAGTCCTGACAAGCCATAGAATTGTCACATTCCTGCAGTCCTCACTACAAGAAAAATAACTTTTGCTGACGATTTTTTTCCGTCACCAAAGGGTAAAGTTGACAGTTTTCCTTCCGTCAGCTAGGCCAGTGTCAGCAGAAGTCCCCACTTTAGTTGATGGTTGCCGGAGTGATTATAGATATATAAGGATAAAATATATATATATATATATATATATATATATATATATATATATATATATATATATATATATATATATATATATATATATATACATATGTAAAAGAAAAAAAAGAAATAGGATTACCAATGCTGTTCCCATACGGGAACAGTATCAATAACCCGATAGGAATACACAGAACTGACCCCCCCCCCCCCCCCCCAAGACAAACAGGCCGATATATGTAGAGAGAAAAGAATAGAACACGAAAGAAAAACTCTACCTAAACCCTAAACAAACCTTGCTACCCCTCGTTGCATCCCTCCACAATACCCTACGTGCTGCCCCGATGCTTGGACACCGCCGGACCACCGCTGGAACGGCCGCACACAGCGCTTGTACGCAGCAGCAACACTCGCAAGCCAACTTCGAGGTACTATGTCTCCTTCACCTTCGTAGCATTTCTCGATCTGTTTCTTCGTACACGCTCACAATATAACCCTCCCTTCAAATAGATTTAACTATGCCGCTTTAAATTGTCGAGCAAATTGACTCAAAAGTATAGGAAAAATTATGTTCTAAAAACATAACCTTGATCCATCCATGATCCCCTGTTGGAAGACTCATAATTCCTTACACAGTTGATCAATCTGCGAATCGATTCTTTGTAACCGTAGACTAACTAACCATCTAGAAAACCCAATAAATAGTTTGCTTTATTCTGTATTAAAATCATAGATAAATTACCTAGAAAATCCCTAAAAAGTGTCTTTAAAATAATAAAATTTCTCGATACCGGGTCCGTTCTGACAAATCGGGCAACTTGGTCGCAACCCGTGTACATCGAAAGATGCGTACTAATTTTGCGAACATGTTGGCTTTGACAAAACTCGAATTGGTTGCGCGTGGCGATGAATTAGAGGCATATTCGTCAAAATTTGCCATATCGGTCCCTTTGCAAAAGCCCTAAATGCTTTGTGCACGTTCGTCACCTCGCGACAAAACTTGTGCCACTGGACTCGTATCATTTTTCTTGTCCTGTGAGCCATGTTTGGTTCGATTCTGAGAATGTCGACTAAGATACTATTTTGGTGGGTCCACGATCCAACCCAACGGACGATTTCGTGCACAGCTCATCGGAATCAAAATTTGGAGATACCGTTCATATTAAAAAACTGGACACGTAAGTATATAGTTTGTCGACTCTAGAGACCATAGACTATGGCACATTTTTTGGTGCAAAGTGGGTCGTTTTGCCCCTGTATCCAGAATTGGACTTATGGATAGTCAAACTTAGACATTTTTCTTTTGCCAAACACATTGGTGATGTTTGTTTCAACGTCGAAGACATTTGCGGGAGTTTGACTTTTGTGGCTCATTGATTTGTATATTGTTGGTTCTACATGCTACCACCAAGCAAGTATATACCTTGCTAACCCGTACAGTTTACTTACATGCATGGTCTTATTATTCTTTCATGTTTATGTCTCCCCTTTTTTCCATATTTGTATCTTGCCATGATTTATTTCCATGTCTCTTACCTGTTATCACTTATTGTTATTATTAGTTATTTCTATATATTTTCACACATGACTTCGATAGTGTTGTTTACTTGAGTGACTTGACTTGATCACCTGCACCATGACAGTTTGACTCGATCACGGGTTCCTTGTTACTTAGACTTGATCCTCTATCGATAATAGGATTGGCTACTTGACCACTCTCGACTATGGAGACCCACGACAGGGCTACGATAGAGACTCACTATAGTTAGGGAGTACCACGGCATGGCTACAAGTTATAGGACCAAAAGTATCACAGCAGGGCTACGGTCATTTGATTTATTTGTAGACATACTTATTATTATTTTCTATATGACATGTTATGATCCATAGAGTTCTTCCATATGATCTGTATTCCTGTTATAGCGGTTATTTCCTGTTATTTCTTGCATGTTTTATGTATCTTGTTAGTCCCCTGAGGACCTAGTGATCTCTCCATGTTTACTTAGAAAGGGGGACTAGCCGATAGTTTACGGTTCTAGAGTCGAGACAGGTGACGTACCTTCGCAGGAGGACGAGATAGTGCTAAAGGACTTCTTCTGATCCATGTTGTTTCTTTATTTTAGACTTGATATTCTATTTCCTTTCAATTCAGCAGACTTGTAGTTGACGAGTATTTTATTTTACTATGGTTTTGGGATTCTTATCGCGCAGTTAATATTTTTATTTCCTGCTGGACAGATCTTTCATTAGTAGTATTTTATTAGACTTGATATCTCGTAACTTATTATTCTGTGTGGATGAGATTAGCTGTGTATCTGTGACTTGTATTGTATTGCTGGGTTGTTATCATGATTTACAGCTTAAGCATTTTGCTAATGGGCTTGTTATTAGATTTGGTCCATTGGTGAAGAGTTGTTGGCATGTATCGTACTCCTAGTCATATGTATTTGAGGACTGGAGCATTACAAGAAACTTGTTCATAGAACCCCGGCACATGATACCAACCCCATTTCATTCACTAAAGTGCCAAAAGACAACAAAATACCATTAATCGGAGCCCGCAGCTTCACAAACATAAAATATCTAAAAGCAAAGCCCTCAGCTTCACAAACCATCATTCATCGAATCCCTGTAGCCAATTAAAAATACATTGTTGGCTTCACAAACCATTATTATGGTGATAAGGTCCTGTTTAGTAGTGAAGTATCACAGCTTAGTAGTAAAGTATCATAGCTTAGTTAAGTAGAAGTATTAAAGTTTACTGAAGTATCAGAGCTTAGTATCAACAAGTATCCTTAACACAAGTATACTGAACATGTATATCAGCAATTAGCCCTAGGTATAGTATCAGTAAGTATCCTGAACACAAGTATCCTGAACATGAGTATCAGAACTAATACTAGTAGTTGCTTAGTATCATGAGTATAAATATCAACAAGTATCCTGAACACAGAATTAAGGGCAATAATGATACTTCACTACTAAACAATATCCTTATATTCAGTAATGCATAAATATACAACACATAATTACTGCAAATCCTAGATGAAGTCCAAAAATTACCTTCAGGAATGGCTAGATCAAGAACGGTAACACATAATCCATCTGTTCAATGCAAACTTCATTAATCTCATCAAAGCTATATTCACTCTTCTCGTTGTAATGATTGTAAATAGGAAGGAAAAAAACATAAGTGATCGTAGTATATTTTAAACATACATGTTGATTAAGTAGAACATCACATTAGGATTAAGCAAGCTTGGATCATTTGTGATCTCTTTCATATATCTCATCACGTATAACCACATTCAATAATGCCACTTTGTTTTGGCACCTATGCATAGAAAAGCAAAGTCCTAACACACTTGTTCATTTCTTATTTATATATATTAACGGGAGAAATATATTGTACCTTAATTGATAACCAATTCAAATTTTTTTTTTAACTTGGTTTCCATATTGAGCATGATACATCCGTAGCCCACTATGCAAATTAAAGTGGACAACATTATTTGTCATTATTAAAGCATATAACATTGAATATAGTTGTGCGAAGATTTAGGACATATATATTCATACATACCTTGTTACAATTTTTTTAATGTCCTCACATATGCTACCCTCAGAGAATCCAAGTAGTAAACTTTCATTAATACAATATCAGTGACAACCAAAACCCAATGATCTTCGTAACACCATATAACACCAAGATATATACATGTTAAGCTATCAGAGTTAGAGGGTCTATTAGGATCAGTTATAGTGTATATTAGAGTCTGTTAAGTAGGGTAATATTGTGGCCAGAGTGTGTGTGAGTGTTAATATAGTTTGTTAAGTAGGACAGTGTAGTAGCCAGAGTATAGAGTGTGTTTGTGAGTGTATAGGAAAATTCTGAATTTACTTTATAAAAGAAAAAAAAAGTAAGAAATGTAATACCTTTGGTTGTATGGCACGAAAAATAGTCGACTTTGCTTTCCATATTTCAGACTGTTACAAATATCTCTTGCTCTTGCATCCCGCGATACAAAAATGTCTTTTAACCCAGAAGTGGATACTTTTTTTGGGTCGATAAATGAAACATTTTCATCAGTGTTTAGGTCCTTTAAACGATAATACAGTGACCTACAATGACCTTCATTGCAAAGGAATTTTTTATTGCCTCAAAATGTGATAGATAGTTGTTACAAAATTCTATTTCTTCTTCTACAATGTAACATTCTGCAACGCATCCTTCAGGACAGTTATGATTGCGCACATAACCCTTCAAAGGTTTCATGCACCTTTCAAAAGGATACATCCACATCAAGAAAATGGGTCCACAAATCCTGACTAGTGCAACAAGATGAAGAGGTAAATGGACCATAATGTCAAAGAAAGACAATGAAAGGTACTTTTCCAACATGCATAATGTGACCACAATATCATTTTCAAAATTGTTTAGCATATTCACATCCACCACTTTCTTACATATTATATTGAAGAAGAAGCAAAACCAAGTAATAGCAACTCTAACCGGCTTAAGCAAAAATGAACGGATTGCCACGGGTAGTAGTTGTTGCATTAGTGCACGACAATCATTAGATTTGAGACCATATAGCTTCAAATCTTGCATTGGGACAAGATTTTTGATATTACAAGAGTAACCTTCAAGAACCTTTATGTCTAACAATGTTTGATAAAACATCTTCTTCTCATCCTTTGTCAATGTATAACAAGCTCACGACAAATAAGTATGTTTTTTCAAAATCAGTTTGTAGTTCGATCCTTAGCCCCTTCTCCACAAGATCAAGACGAGCATTGACTCCATCCTTTGTCTTTCCGGGAATGTTAAGCAATGTACCATATATGCTCTCACAAATATTTTTCTCGATGTGCATAACGTCAAATGTGTGGTGAACATGTAAGTGTTCCCAATAGTTAAGTGTGAAGAAGATTGACTTCTTCTTCAGCCATCTTCTTTCACTAGACTTTTGTAAACCCCCTAAATTTCTACTATGATTTTAATTTTTTTTTGTATTTAATGGTGTCTAATTTGTACTTCGTATTTTACGGTGCGTGCAAAATTGTATTTTTCGTATTTGCTCGTCGAGTGCGAATATGTGCGAGGAATATATTTTTTAGATAACATTTTTATCATATAGAAATATAGCTTTCAAATAATAGGCAAAAGATATTTTTATTTATTTATTTTATTGCTAAAAGTTACACAAGGCATCACATTAAGGAATTTCCAAACCGTTATTTTATTCCCTTTTTAAAAAGAGGGCGATTTTACTTTATCTAATTTCGCATATATTTTGGATTTCAAAAACTTATCACAATAATTTTTTATTCATTGCAAAGTGTATCTCAAATAATTAAATATTTATTATGAATCATGAAATTATTTATTTATGGGTATTATTTATTATTTAAAGATAATTTGAAATTCTGATTTAAAGATAACTTATTTATGGTTACCAATTTTTGATAGTAAAAGATTGAATCTATCTAAATTTACTTTAAATTTGATTTGATTAAAATGATTTTTGAATCATTCTAAACTAAACTAAAAATATATATGGAATTATCTAGTTGGGTTTAAACTACTAGTAATCGTTATCCAATTAAGAGCACCACCTCTCCACCTATATATAAACTAAAGAGCCATTCTTCCCTGATAACTTCCTTATGGATTAAAATAAATATTCTTCATTATATCTTCAGTTCTCTCTCGCCACAAAAGCTCTCCCGCGTGTCCAAGCCATACAACCCATCACCTAAGGTTCTCATCTCCCATACATACACAAAGAGAAACATCACCATGTATTATTTTCATGGTATAACCAGAGGAATCCCGGGGCCGAGGCTGAGGCCGAGCCATGCTCGTCCCATGCACGTACGGAGCTGTGCCGAGAGCTGACCCTCCAGTGCTTTCGGCAAGCCCATCACCCGGTATCGAGCCCGTCCGACCCCTCGTTGTTCCAAGCTTTGAGTATATGGCCCGTCCGACCATTTGTGGTCTTCGTGACGTCGTTCGGCCTCATTTTTGTTGCCATCGTTACCAAGAATTCCCTGTGGCGATCGGCCTCAGACGCGAAATCGATCGACTACAACGGAGCAGATACCCCATCGAACACTTCTGTCATCGATCCATATATTAATGCCAAGCCGGAAACCCAAACAACTCACCCTGCCTTCGCCATCCACCGTCGCGTTCGACTCCGTCTCCATGCCAACACCGGATTTCGATGTCCGCCACCAACCGTCGTATATTGTCCATCTTCGTGGGGGTCCACCATCCCCTGCGCCTCGCTCGGCTCCGCTCGAATAAACTTTCCTCCGTCGCGCCCTTGCCCCGCCGACAAACTAGGCCGAGCCGTACCGACCTCCTCCTTCAGTCTGGACGCACGTACTGCCACCATTTCCGTCGACTGCTGGTAACCCCTCTCTTACCTCTCATCCTTCAAATCTCACCCCATCTTTACCAGAGAACAATAGTTCTCTCTATCCCGAGAACGGGATTGGTTTAGTTTCTTCTTTTTATTTTAATATATGTGGTTCTTCTTCCAACATAAAAAAAAGCAAAGAACAATATACAGTTGTAAAAGTATGTTTGTCCCCTTTCTTTTGATTATTTCCTTTGATTGATTATTTTTTTATTTATTAATTATTTTTAAGTTTATGTTTATGGATGTATTCAGTATATTTCTTCCTAATTATTTATTATTAGCACAATTATCATTGTTAATAAATTGTTAGTGTTACTTAAATATTTATTGATCTTGTAAAAGATAAGTACTATTTTTGCCTATTGATTTCAAACCAGAGTTTAGCCCAAAGCATAATATATTACTTTATGGTGTTTTCAAATATAGCTTGACCAAAAGTTATTGTGACAAAAATTTAGTTGTAGCACCAAAATATTTCTTTTATATTTTTTGTATTTATCAAATATATGTATGTATATATTCTACAAGTATTAGTTTTTGGCCTAAAAAGGGCTTCTTAATATTTCTTGAATAATTACTTAAATAATTTCATATATGAAATATAGTTTTTTTTATCTAAAAGTATATTTTATAAACTTCGAGTTTTCTAGCCCCAAAAAGTATTTTGACTTGTGAGATATAATCTCCAAATTGTTATACCTAAAATATTTTTAACTAATAAAGTATATTTTCAACCAATATCAATATTTTCAAATAAAATTAGTAAGAGTACCATTCTTAAAAAAATTTCTCATTTAACATCAATCTTGATCATAACTGATCATATTTCCTATTTTCTTATAAATTTGGACCCTTCCACATCGAATATGGCTATTGGGTAAAGCAGGACTTGTTGGATTATTGCACCATCCCAGGCGACACACCAGGCAAGATACCTTGCCATCTTTACTGCTTACATTTAGTTGCATTTTAATATTCAGTTATTATATATTACTGTACTTTTATTTCCAGTTAATTTTTTTCTTGTATGTGGACCTAGAGTTAAGAGACTACCGTCAATTTAGTGTGTCTCATTAACTTGTCACGATTGTACACGAGTTGTGTGTGAGTTGTGAGTAACATATAGAGGTCACTTGTGTGTCGGCTGATCTTTCGTGCACATGCGTTGGAAATAACTGTCAATAGATGCATGTTAGAAGACTTGACAGTTATTAGGTATAAAATAGTATTGTGGAAGCAACATGTGTTGGTGCGTATTGGTTACGACACATGTATAGTATCATTGGGTGGAGAGGACAGCTATTAGCGTAGGGGCTACATTTAATTTTACACATATTTTGGGCCGATAGTGACTCAGATGAGCGCTACTTACTACCCCGGGGCCGATAGCGACTCAGATGAGCGCTACTTACTGCCCATGGCCGATAGTGACTCGGATGAGCAATACTTACTGCCACTTTTTATTTACTCTGCTGATCCTACAGCCCCTGCATAGAACATTGTCCTCAAAGTACATATCACTTAGACGGTTAAGGACCCAGTTGTGTCGTAGTTTTATAGTATTTACATTTGCAGTTATAATGGCATGTTCTTCCTGTATCTTGTTATATCCCTCTGAGGATCTGGTGATTTCTCTAGGTGTATTTTTGTGGTTTTCGCAGGTGCTCTAGCCAAGGCCATAGTTTACTATCTACCTTCGCGATGCTAGCTCTTGGATCGTCTTTTGCTTCGCTCGACTCTTCCATCGTTGCTATGTATTTCTCTCTCTTTAGTTGGTAGTGGATTTGTCTCCGCCCAACGTTTTTGTACAAATGACATTTAGAAGTTGATTTTCTGATATATGAATGAGATTAGTTTCATGGTTACTGTATTTTACAGCTTATGTGTACATACAAAGTTTCCATATATTGAAGTTTACTTCGTATGTAGGCAGCTGGCATGTCTACGTATTTAGTCCCAAGTATTTTGGGACTGGGACGTTACATATTTTTGTGGTGGCCCATGCAGGTCAAGTTTATCACTTGGTCACGTGGCGGTACCGATGTGAACATGCATATAGGAATAGAGTTTAGGATCTCATCCATAAGCCTGACCTCCTTTTTTGCTTCAAGTTTCGAACTCTCGTTACCATCCTTGATTTGCATCCTACTTGAACTCTTTCTACCGTAAATTCTTATTTTCGTGCTTAGTGACAGCTAGAAAGATGACTACACTAGTATATGCTCATAGGTCAAACACATGGCTAGAAGGATTACATTGACAACTAGTATACATTGAGGTCTTATTTGAGTTATAAATGCATTTTATACTTTAAGAATCGAGGAAGCCCATAGATTCTAGAAATATTATCTTGTATAAAGGAATAGTTAATTCTAAATTGGGTAGTAGCAACATTACCAACTTTGAAGGATTGTTTTATGTTGATACTACTAAGTGGTATATACAAGAGGATAGTTAGAATCTATATGCAATTGAGAAAACAAATTGATTTGATTTTGTCTAATTTTTGAAGGTCTTTGAAAAATATTTATGAATTATTGGGTTATAGCTATACATCTTTGGAGGAATATAAATTTGATTTGAAAAGGATCTTATATTTTAAATGTTGTAGTTTGATTTACGACTGACCAGACTTTGATGACGATTGATAAAATTTGGTAAAATATTTTAAGATTTAAATTGTGTCGTATGATCTATGATCTATAATGTTATTTAGATTTCAAGTTTAAAGCCTTGATTATGGAAAAAAAAATGGTGAAAAAAAGAGAAAAGAAAATAGAGAAGATTTTTTTTCTTTTTTGAAGATTTTGGAGTAGTTGGACTTATTGGAAGTTTAGATATACATTTTGAAGGATATAGAATCAATCCGAGGAGTTATTTAAATGTTCAATTTTTGTTAGGATTATGATTGATAAGATTCTTTCAATCTTGAGCTTACATTTTGGATTGATTTGTAATATGCTAAGAGTTATCTCGAGGATTATTTGAGAATTTTTAAATTTTAAGGGATTGACAACTGATAGGATTATTTGAATATTGAGTTTATTACAACTTTTGGGAAGTTGCTAATGATATGATGAAAAGTTATTTTTAGATCGATTAAAGGAATTTACATTTTAAGTTATGATTATGTTGGACGACTTAGAATGAATAGAAATTATGGTAGATTATTTTTCAAGAATTTTTATTAAGAAACTTTGTGAAAGCTCGAGTTCAAGAAGTTAGACTTATAATGGTAGACAACCAAGATAGCCCTAATGAGATAGAGTAGTCCACATTATTGCCATATCACTCACAACCATGATAGTTGTAATACTCGAGTATAGTAGTCGTCTGCCAAACTATGTGAAGATATCTCAATCTCGGCTTGCTCAACCTTCCCTCAAATCTAGACCTTTTATCGTGACCATCTAATTGTTAGAATCATTCCCTTGACCATACCCTTATCTAAGAGACTATCTTCTCTCTAGAAATTGTGTCCCTAACTTATTTTACCTTGATCTACGAGAATTCCTAAACTATCTTTATTTCGTGCCTTAACCTTTTTATTTTTGGTGTATTAATTAGTACATCATGAAAATCCACTTTCTATTTTGATCATCTGGTGTTCCCTATAGTGACTTTTGATATTGGAGCACAACACTAGACTTTTCCTTCACATGCAAGACATAGACGACTCCACCTGCATATAGACGTATCATGTCCCACTAAAATACGACCCCTTGTACTCTATTTTTATGATGCGACTTATGAGTCAAAATGACTAGAAATAAACCCTACCATGATAACATTGTCCTTCCTGACTCATTTAGAGACCAAAACTTGACTCAAATCTTTCGACCCAATGTATAATTGTGATCTACTAAAATTTCTAAATGCTTAATTTGTGTTTTATCTCAATTGCTTAACCCTTGTCCTTTTATTTCATGCCTTATCTTGTTTACTTAGACCCATACCACCTTTTACTCTCCATGCAGCATTAACAACCCTACTTTCTCCCTTCCGATTAAATTGCTTCACCCGTATTTCGCTACGATTCCTCCGTAGTTTATGCAACCTTGTTCCGTTTATGATTCTCTTATGTAAAGATGAACTTTGACCATGACATCCCTCGGTTAGTAGAGGTTAGATTAGAAAACCCACCGAGGAGAATAGGGGTATAATTAATTAATGTGATTGAATATGCATAAGTGGAATTATGTGGTAAATCTTATTAGACAAAATTGAGAAAGATGATATCATTTTTAAAAAAAGAGAGTAGACTTATTGATTGACAAATCGGTTCTTCAAGGTAAACCCATTATTGAGAAATTTTTATGAGATGATAAGTAGGATGTTTGATGTAGTAGATCTCGAAGCTACCCAATATTAAAAGGTGAAAATTTTTGATATCCTAAGGATAATTTTTATGATGATTACGAATATAAAGTTTCATGACTAAGATAGAGTTTGATTGCTCTGACTAATTGATTTATTAAATTTCAATTTTAAAGAGATTATGAGGTCGAAATTTAGTTTGAACAAAACTATATATAGATATGATGGAAGAAGAAGAATATAGAATCCTTGAATTCAAAACTTTGGTACTTATTGAAATTTATATTGTGAGATATAGGAATTGAGAATATATTTTTAAGGGATATAAATTTTGTGAGTTAATCTTAAGGAGAAACATCAAAAAAAATAAAGAAGAAAAAGAAAGTGTCTTAAGAAAAATTAAAGTTTTATGGAATATGAATATTGAGAAGAAATCAAAGCTTTTGAAGATTTATTTCTAATAAAAACAATAGTGATTACTCGAAGAATCATGATGATATTTAACGCGACCCGAATATGGAATTAGTAGTCTTAGAATGAGATAGAAGAATTTATTAAAAATCTTTGAGATTTTGGTGATTCTAGGATTGATGGCAGTATGATCAAATTAGACACAGAAGGATGTCATGCACATGATCATTACAAAATTACACCATTGATTTATTCTTTTAGTTATCAAATTGTCAATTTTCGTTGAATGTCGTTTCTTCTCCTCGTCTAATGAATTAAATCGTGATTTCTCATAGTCAAACTCTTTTTATCTCCTGATGCCTACCTACCCTATTTTTTCCTAAATTTTGAGCACAAAATTCTTGTAAGTTGGGTAGGATGTAAACCCCCTAAATTTCTAATATGATTTTAATTTTTTTTTAATTTAATGGTGTCTAATTTGTACTTCGTATTGTACGGCGCGTGCGAAATTTGCATTTTTCGTTTTTGCTCGTCGAGTACGAATATGTGCGAGGTATATATTTTTAGAAAGCATTTTTATCATATAGAAATATAGCTTTCAAATAATAGGCAATAAAATATTTTTATTTATTTATTTTATTGCTAAAAGTTGCACAAGGCATCGCATTAAGGAATTTCCAAAACGTTATTTTATTCCCATTTATTATAAAGAGGGCGATTTTACTTTAACTAATTTTGCATATATTTTGGATTTCAAAAACTTATCACAATAATTTTTTATTCATTGCAAAGTGTATCTCAAATAATTAAATATTTATTATGAATCATGAAATTATTTATTTATGGTTATTATTTATTTTTTAAAGATAATTTGAAATTCTTCTTTAAAGATAACTTATTTATGGTTACCGATTTTTGATAGTAAAAGATTGAATCTATCTAAATTTACTTTGAATTTGATTTGATTAAAATAATTTTTGAATCGTTCTAAACTAATCTAAAAATATATATGTAATTATCTAGTCGGGTTTAAACTACTAGTAATCGTTATCTAATTAAGAGCACCACCTCTCCACCTATATATAAACTAAAGAGCCATTCTTCCCTGATAACTTCCTTATGGATTAAACTAAATATTCTTTAATCATATCATCAGTTCTCTCTCGCCACAAAAGCTCTCCCGCGTGTCCAAGCCATACAACCCATCACCTAGGGTTCTCATCTCCCATGCATACACAAAGAGAAACATTACCATGTATTATTTTCATGGTATAACCAGAGGACTCCCGGGGCCGAGGCCGAGGCCAAGCCATGCTCGTCCTATGCACGTACGGAGCGATGCCTAGCGCTGACCCTCCAGTGCTTTCGGCAAGCCCAGCACCCAGTATCGAGCCCGTCCGACCCCTCGTTGTTCCAAGCATTCACTATATGGCCCGTCCGACCCTTCGTGGTCTTCGTGACATCATTCGGCCTCGTTTTCGTTGCCATCATTACCAAGAATTCCCTGTGGCGATCGGCCACAGACGCAAAATCGATCGACTACAACGGAGCAGATACCCCATCGAACACTTCTGTCATCGATCTATATATTAATGCCAAGCCGGAAAGCCCAAACAACTCACCCTGCCTTCGCCATCCACCGTCGCGCTCGACTCCGTCTCCATGCCAACACCGGATTCCGATGTCCGCCACCAACCGTCGTATATTGTCCATCTCCGTGGTGGTCCACCATCCCAAGCGCCTCGTTCGGCTCCGCTCGAGTAAGCTTTCCTCCGCCGCGTCCTTGCCCCACGGACGAAATGGGCCAAGCCGTGCCGACCTCCTCCTTCAGTCTGGACGCACGCACTGCCACAATTTCCGTCGACTGCTGGTAACCCCTCTCTTACCACTCATCCTTCAAATCTCACCCCATCTTTATCAGAGAACAATAGTTCTCTCTATCCCGAGAACGGGATTGGTTTAGTTTCTTATTTTTATTTTAATATATGTGGTTCTTCTTCCAACATAAAAAAAAAAAGCAAAGAACAACATACAGTTGTAGAAGTATGTTTGTCCCCTTCCTTTTGATTATTTCCTTTGATTGATTATATTTTTATTTATTAATTATTGTTCAGTTTATGTTTATGGATGTATTCAGTATATTTTCTTCCTAATTATTTATTATTAGCATAATTATCATCGTTAATAAATTATTAGTGTTACTTAAATATTCATTGATCTTATAAAAGATAAGTACTATTATTGCCTATTGATTTCAAACTAGAGTTTAGCCCAAAGCATAACATATTACTTTATGGTGTTTTCAAATATAGCCTGACCAAAAGTTATTATGACAAAAATTTAGTTGCAGCACCAAAATATTTATTTTATATTTTTTGTATTTATCAAATATATGTATGTATATATTTGACAAGTATTAGTTTTTGGCCTAAAAAGGGCTTCTTAATATTTCTTGAATAATTACTTAAATAATTTCATATATGAAATATAGTTTTTTTTATCTAAAAGTATATTTTATAAACTTCGAGTTTTTTAGCCCCAAAAAGTATTTTGACTAGTGAGATATAATCTCCAAATTGTTATATATAAAATATTTGTAACTAATAAAGTATATTTTCAACCAATATCAATATTTTCAAAAAAATTAGTAAGAGTACCATTCTTAAACAAATTATCATTTAACGTCAATCTTGATCATAACTGATCATATTTGCTATTTTCTTGTAAATTCGGACCCTTCCACATCGAATATGGCTATTGGGTAAAGCATGACTTGTTGGATTATTGCACCACCCCAGGCGACACACCAGGCAAGATGCCTTGCCATCTTTACTGCTTACATTTAGATGTATTTTAATATTTAGTTATTATATATTAGTGCACTTTTATTTCCAGTTAATTATTTTCTTCTTGCATGGACCTAGAGTTAGGAGACTATCGTCAATTTAGTGTGTCTCATTAACTTGTCACGATTGTACACGAGTTGTGTGTGAGTTGTGAGTAACATATAGAGGTCGCTTGCGTGTTGGCTGATCCCCCGTGTGCGTGCGTTGGAAATAACTGTCAATAGATGCATGTTAGAAGACTTGATAGTTATTAGGTATAAAACAGTGTTGTAGAAGCAACATGTGTTGGTGCGTCATGGTTACGACGCATGTATAGTATCATTGGGGGGAGAGGACAGCTATTAGCGTAGGGGTTATATTTACTTTTACACACATTTTGGGCCGATAGCGACTCAGATGAGTGCTACTTACTGCCCATGGCCAATAGTGACTCGGATGAGCGCTACTTACTGTCACTCTTTATTTACTCTGCTGATCCTACAACCCTTGCGTAGAACGTTGTCCTCAAAGTGCATACCACTTAGACGGTTAAGGACCCAGTTGTGTCGTAGTTTTATAGTATTTATATTTGCAGTTATAATGGTATGTTCTTCCTGTATCTTGTTACGTCCTTCTGAGGACCTGGTGATTTATTCAGGTGTGTTTTTGTGATTTTTGTAGGTTCTCTAGCCAAGGCCATGGTTTACTATCTACCTTCGCGATGCTAGCTCTTGGATCATCTTTCACTTCGCTCGAGTACTCTTCCATCGTTGCTATGTATTTCTCTCTCTTTAGTTGGTAGTAGATTTGTCTCCGCTCAACGTTTTTGTACAAATGACATTTAGAAGTTGATTTTATGATATATTTAGTTGTGGATGAGATTAGTTTCATGGTTACTGCATTTTACAGCTTATGTGTACATACGAAGTTTCCATATATTGGAGTATACTTCGTATGTAGGCAGCTGGCATGTCTACGTATTTAGTCCCAAGTATTTTGGGATTGGGGCGTTACAACTTTGATGCTTTTCACTTTTCATGTCTCTTACCCCAGGAGTTCAAAATTTGACTAGCCTTTTCTAATATCTCTTTTCCACTCATTGGTGTTGGAGGACCACAAAATTCATGCTTACTATTGAAAACTTTCTTCTGACTACGATACAGATGGTAGCATAGAAGAAACCATCTTGTAGCAGTATATACATTTTTACCACTATGTTTCAGTCTAGGCGCATAAGTATCTTCCCCGCATATGGGGCAAGCATAATACCCCTTAGTAGTGCAACCAGATAGATTTCCATAAGCAGAAAAATTGTTGGTGGTCCACAACAATACAACCTTTAAAGTAAAGAACTCTTTATTTTGTGCATCATAAGCTTCAACTCCCTATTCCCATAAAAGTTTCAAGTATTCAACTAATGGTGCTAAATAAACATCAATATCGTTGCACGGTTGGTGCGGACCTGATATCAATAGTGACAACATAATGAATTTCCTTTTCATGCACAACCACGGTGGTAGATTATAGGTCACCAATATAATTGGCCAACAATTGTACTTACTACTAGGGGACCTATATGGATTTATGCCATCAGATGAAAGCGTCAGTCAAAGGTTTGTAGGTTCTTTCGCAAAATCTGGCTACTTATGGTCAATTAGCTTCCATGATGAGACGTTTGCAGGGGGATGAAGTTTGCCGTCAGCTACTCTTTCAGAAGAATGCCAAGTTAAGTCACTTGCTGTCTGTAAGGATTGAAACATCCGTTTAAACCGAGGAATGGAAGGAAAATACCATAGAACTTTGGAAGGTATTTTTTAATCAGAATTTGAAAAGAACCACCATTTTCCTTCTTCCATCTTGACGTTCCACAAGTGGGACATTCAGATAAAGTGCTATACTTTTTCTATAAAGTATGCAATCATTGGGGCATGCATGAATCTTCTCATATTCCAAATCCAGGACAGTCATTAACTTTTTAGCCTCGTACATTGATGAAGGTATTTCATTTTGTGCTGGTAACATATCATGAAGTGATTTTAACAACTCAGAAAAGCTACTGTCAAACCACCCGTATCTTCCTTTAACGTTATACAATCTCATCAAGCTCCTGATACTTTTACTTTGAACAAACAGGATAAAAAGGCTTTTCAGAATCTTCAAGTATTTAAATGTATTTGGGTCATCAGAAACATGATCATATGCCGCATTAACCATTTCTACAGCATGCACCATCTTCAAAGAAGCCACATTTATAGTTAGGTGTTTGTTCATCACTTGATGCAATGCTTGTCGATCCTCTGCTAAGGTGTTCCTCACCATGCCAAACCCATATTGTATAACTTTGATCGACACCCCTACTAAACAAGTGTTTTCTTACGTCACCTAGCTTTTGGAATATCAAATTTTTACATTTTTTGCATGGACATCGAATAGAATTAGGATTATTCGAATGGAGCTTCGTAAACTCAAGAAACTCTTCTACTCCTTCCTCGTATTCTCTGCACATTCTATCCTTCGACATCCATGACTTAGACATGGTTGTCTTGTCAAATGTTCCACGTATATCAATCAAAAATTCTACTGCAGTAGATTTTATAATCAGGTTATAAATCTACCTGAGCAGCAGCGTTAGATGACCGTAATCCCGACATCAATCTAGGTGCTCCTTCTTTTCCTGCAAGAAGAATGAGGCAGCATATTAGTATATTTGTCTAGTGAACTGCAGTAGATTTGTTTCAGTTCCGTGAATTAAAAAAAATCCTATGACATGACACAGTTGATTATGCCAATAAAACCAATAAATTAAAAAAAATTCCTAGGACGCGATACAGTTTCAGTTATGTCAATAAAAAATAAAAACCACATCATATGACAAAATTGACCCACATAAAACCCTACTGATTCTCAAATAGGACATGACACAGTTGAGTATGCCAAAATTAACCCACAAAAAACCCTACTCATTCTCAAATAGGACACAACACAGTTGAGTATGCCAATAAAACCCACAAAAACCCTACTAATTCACAAATACGACACGACACAGTTGCCAGACACAAAAAAATCCCACTCTCAATAAAATCTACAAAAACCCTACTATCAATAAAATCCTTAATTGCCACACATAAGAAACCCTACTTTCAATAAAATCTATAAAAAGCTCTACTGACAAAAAACCCTACTCTTAATAAAATCTACAAAAAATCCTACCTTCAACTTATTTTACCATAAAACCGAATTGCAGAGAGAAAATATATAGAATAGAATTGCATATTTCATATTACCGTATGGTGAAGACCAAAGTTGCTGCATGGTGAAGTTGCCGCCGATGATAGGGTTTTGTAGAGGGGACGTAGGCCGCTGAGGAGACCGGGGATGCCAAGGAGAGAGTTTTATGGAGTGGAGGGAGAGTGTCTTCTGAGAGGAAAGAGAAATGACTTGAGGAGAAGAGGGGTTTTCAGAGAGAGAGGGAAATGTTTTTGAAGAGATGCGGGCTCTTGAATAGTGACGCTGCTATTTTCTTAATATATCAAAACTGTCACTAACCCAAAAAATTTGAAAAATTTACGATAATGGAAGCTGTAATAGCCATGGGAATTTTCTCCCCCAGACTTTAGTTGACATCTTTAACCTAACCGTCAAGGAAAAAAGGAGGATTTTGTGACCGTTCCCCGAAAACTGTCAACTATATTTATACAATATTTTAAACTTAATACAAAATATGGGTTTACTTGACACGAGACCTGAACCATCAAGTAAAACAGCTTAGTTGACGAGTTTTATCGACCATCAATAAAAAAACCGTCACCAAATGTCATTTTTCTTGTAGTGCCTAGTAAATTTTTGGACTGTCAAATTTTTTTACGGTTCGAATTTCTTGCAGTTATATTTTTATTCACTTTTATGCAGTTTTATTAACATTAATTTCTTTTGTAAGGGTTATCGTCTTCCGATTGCCGTTGATGAAGCAATTTATTCTGGATCAATATTTGCTTTACAACAAGTGAACAAGTGTCGTATTGGCATAAAGAAGTTGGACGAAAAAACAATATAGTCATTGTGATATCAAGATCGGTCCAAAACCATCAGGATGGAAAACTTTAGAGCTTGGATGTGGAAGAGGTGGTTTGTTCAGGTATCATGGAAAGAAAGATATAGTTCCCAAAGAAAAGTTCTAAACAAAGGTGTAGTTACGAGGAAATGTGGTTGTCTATTCAGTATCTTTATTGTAAACATATAAGATGTGAAGTGGAAAGTCCAAGTCAAGAATGTAATCCACAATCATGTTTAAACACTTATGGGTCATTCGTACGTCAGACGGTTGAACAATGATGAGAGAAAATTAGTAGAAGATTTGTCCAGTTCAGGAGTTGCACCCAGACATCCGCCACACAACATGAAGACGATAAGAACAAGTCAACAATGAAGTCAATCTACAATGCACAATCAAAATCAAACGACAATAGTAAGAAAATAAGAATGGCGATGCAGCAAATGTTGAAGTTGCTTGCCGAGAATTATTATGTGGAATACCATAGAAAACATCCACAGAGTAATGAAGTCCTTTAAATCTTTTGGACTCATCCCGATTGCACACATTTGGCTTGATCCTTCACTGACTTATTGGTTCTTGATTGTACATATATGACAAATAAGTACAATATGTTCTCTTTCACATTGCTGGCTTAACCTATACGGGAAAAATATTTCTAGGTGCTTTTTTGCTTCATGAAGAGTGAAAAACTTGAGGACAACACATGGGCGTTAGAGAAACTAAAAATACTTTACACTGGACAAAAAGAGCCATCTATTTTTATTAGTGACAGAGAATATGTCCTAATTAATGCTATAGCTATTATCTTTCTTCACGCGCATACATTACTATACACTTGGCATGTTAATCGTAATAACTAATCACAATGTAAGTTAAAGTTTGAGAAGGTGGATGGTAAAATTGACATTGATCGTTTAAAAGAATTCTACAGTGAATAGAATCTTGTATGGTAAGTTAGTACGAAAGACACTTATGTCACAGCATGGTACTTGTTCAAAGAAAACTGGAAGATGAGGGAGCCGACATGCATTTCTTATATTAAAGATACATGGCTAGAACCACATAAAGAACATTTTGTCTTAGCATGGACGAATATGGTGAAGTATTATGGCACAATGGCTACCAATCGGGTTAAGGATCACACGCAAAATTAAAACAACATCTAAGGTCATCGCTCGATAAATTTGTCTTTGTTTGGCAAGATATAAATTTAATGCTAGATCGGATGTTGAACAAGATTAAGGCATTATTTGAGGTAAGCTTGAATATTGCAAAGCATGAACATGGAAATGAACCCCTCTTGGATGCTTTAATGCATGTAATATCTCACAAGGCATTGGGATTACTATTTGAGGAGATAGGTAGGTTAAATTTCATAGGATTTGATCCCGAGGTTTGTAGTTTTTTGCATCGTCGTACGTAGGGCCTCCCTTATGCAATGAGATTAACGAATATTGTCATCAATCTATACCTATATCGATAGGTGTTGTTGATCAACGTTGGAGGCTGTTGTCGATAATGCCTGTAATTAATGATTTGTTTTTTTTGCCATAAGTGAAACTCCTTCACGCAAGGTGGTGTGCCTCATTGGGAGTGGAGCGGGTGTCCATTGAGCTTAAAATCTAAGAAGTTGCTAACCCGGTAACTACTAGAATGCATGAGCCATCAGTTCTTTCCAATCCTAAAGGAAAATAAGATTGAGTAGATCAAAAAATAAGAATGTGTAGATTATACAAAAAAATGGAGTCAACTAAGAGAGATCCATCGTTCTTTGAGCATGCTGAACGAAGTTGAGAGCAAGCTCAATCTCCAATGTTTGTCAATATTGTAGCTGGTACAAAATGGAAGAGCAAGCTAACCGTTCGAAGAAAAAATAAAAAAAAGGACATGCCAAGCAAAGATACCGTGGATGGTGTAAATAACTCTAAACATATGCTAGGTGTGCATATTAAAAGCTTTCTACCATAGATCTGTAATTACATTATTTATGTTCCTTCAGATAGCCATTATGGATTTCATGTGCTTTCAAGAGATGTTGGTTATTCTGACATTGAAGGATGGAGACAGGTGAGACAAGGGTTCTATGAGGATTTAGAGTCTCGTCTTTCATTCTACACCTACATGCTAAGTGAAAAAACAATTGGAAACTTGTTGACAAGTATTCCGTAGACTGAAACTATTTTCGGTGAAGACCACTACATGTCCATTCTGTCAACTGCATATTTATTTGCTAGTAGGTATAAGATACCAATTGTAGTAATTTCGGAGGGTATTAACAATACTATCTTTCCGATGTGCGCTCTTTCTGTTGAGCATAGACTATCTAACCTATGTAGTAAATAGGACATATCGGGAACCACTTTGTCATACCAAGGTTGATCGATCATTCTCCTATTACTCCACCTTCAACAATTTGGTATAAACATGCACCGGACGTAGCGATTGCATAGACAACACCTTTTATGGATCAAATAAATCTCTATAACAAGTTGTTAAAGATGGAGAACCTAGAGACATGTTCATTGGCTACTTCGATATTGAAATCGACTGATACGAATGTTTCAAGTATAATTTGTTGAAGATGGGCTATTTACATTTTGTAGTTTTGTATCATTTTGTATAATTTTGTTTCAATTTGGTTAAAGTATAATTTTGTAGAATTTTGCATAATGTTGAACCACTTTTGTATGCATTAAATTATATCGATGATAGAAATGAAATATCCATGTGACATTTTTGAAGTATCAGTATATCAATGAAATATCCAAGGTATTAGTGTATCCTTTAGGACTGTCATAGAAACTAACAGTCCTATAAGAGGTTAGGACTGCCAACTTTGATGAGAGTCCTAATTGAAACTCTCTGTCAGATATAATCTGAGCCACAAGCCTTTTGTACTGTTAATAAAGTTGATAGTCCTAACTTAATATAGGACTGTCAACAGAGTGACAGTCCTATAAGAGGTTAGGACTGTCAAGTTTGTTGACAGTCCCATAAGAGGTAAGTACGCTTATATGCTTG
Organism: Iris pallida; assembly: GCA_029216955.1. Lineage (NCBI taxonomy): Eukaryota > Viridiplantae > Streptophyta > Magnoliopsida > Asparagales > Iridaceae > Iris > Iris pallida. Next base: position 8,364,197 of record JANAVB010031415.1, on the reverse strand, counting down.
GAATGTCATGGATTTCCATGTGCGTGGTTTGGCTAGGTAGAAGTCGTAGTTGTTTACCATGAACAAAGTTGAACAAAATTTTGTATTTAAGCAAATGAGAAAAGCACAAAGAAATCCTAAACATTAACTCTAAGTACAAATTTTTTTTTTATTCTGGAGAAGTGTGTCGGTGGAGTTCGAACGCTGTAGTGGTTCCTTTACTCCACTGACGATCTGACGGTAAAAGAAAATTATAAGTCTTCTGCTCAGCGGCAAGGTAGACAACAATTCGACTCTATGAAGTTAGCGCTAAAACTTTAGATGTTCGGGGGTTGAAATGAAGTAAGGCTCGTTCTATTTATAGGTGAATGGAAGGAGCGACCCACGTGCACATATATAATGCACGTACTGGTTTTAGGTGCGCAGGAACGCTGCCCGCATGACTTTTAAAATGAATATGTTATAACTGTATTGTTGGTTTTGGATGAACTGACACGTCGCAGTCATTCAGATTTGTTTGTTGTTGAGATCTTGGATGGTTTTGGCATCCAATCGTAAATATGATTGAGTTAATGACATGTGGCATGTGTGTATTTTTTAATGATCATATTTTGTTGGGATAGAATAGATCTCTATGCCATGGAAGAGCGTATGGTGGACGTATTAAATTTTCGGTGTATGGTGAGTCCCTACGCCAGAATGATCTTTGCCTTGTGGAATATTTTGGTATGGGGGAGTTCTGTCACTTATTATCCATGTGGCGCTACTCAATTGACTCAGACAAGGCTTTAATCGTTATGCTGATGTAAGTTGTCTGCTCATACTTTAAAGCATTTTGGCTATATTAAACATGGCTTTTCTACGCCAAGACTTTTTAGTCCTACGCTTGGTATTGCAGTTGGATTGGCGTATGAGATCCTTCAAGGAGATGCCTCGGTTGTTGTATAGCTGTCATCTACATGCACCACAGGGTGCATATTGTACGGCATTCTAAGCGTTTGGCTGACAACTAGCACGGTTATCAGTAAGGCATTAAATGCCTTGAGTCAAAAGGGCACTTAGGCGTATGACTTCACAGCCACAACTGAAGCTTTGGCAAGTCTGGGTTCTTGGCGCTTGATCGCATATTGCCTTCCAAGCGCATGGTTTGTAAGGCACACGAGTTGAAATATACAGGGTTTGTTAGGCACATGGTTTGTATTTTTTATGCTTCTACAAGACCACCTTCAAAGTTTTTAAAACTTGAACAAGTTTTGAAACATTTTGAATAAGAAGTGTGGCATATGGATGCTTTCAATGTAACAGCTTGGCATAGCTTCTATTTTGGATAGCTTGTCAAATCAACTTTTGGACTAGATAGCTTTGGTTTAGCTTGATTTCGAGTTGGCAACTATTCACTTCGACTTCTATCTGTCTACATGCTGCTAAGGCCTATAAATGGACGTTGGGTAGGAGAGAGAGTTTTACTCTGCTACCACTTTTTCAAATTTTCAAAAACACTTTATCTCCTTCTTCTTATCTGACTTCGTCATTGTCATGGATTCCGAGTCGACCGCCGCTAGGGTAAGGACAAGGCTAAGCCCAACCCTCTGGGACCCGCCGATGAGCCTCTCATTGTAGACCTAACCCATCCCGACGTTCAGAAGGATATTATAGGTGAGGGACTGTCATAGTTGGCTTTAGCCTCTTTCGGACACAGCGACACTAATGTATGGTTGGCTACGTGCGTGGGTAACTACGTAGTATCACTCGTCGACCAAACTCACTGCTAAAGCGCATGGGCCTAGTTATGAAACTAGGACTAGAAGATGTGTCGACGCCCCTACTTCACAGAGGCTCATGACTTAGCCGTGAGACTTTGTCTAAGATGCACTGATGCTTTCGCTTTGTGGAGGCACATTGACTCAGCTGAGAAGCTTTGTCTAGACAATGCGTCGTAGCTTTTGATTTGCGAAGGCGCATGACTTAGCCGTGAGGCTTTTTCAAGGAGATGCGCTGATGCCTCTAATTTGCAAAGGTGCATGAGGATGCACTTATGTCACTAATTTATAAAGGCACATGGAGATGCGCTGATGCTTCTGAGATGCATGTGAATACTATGCTCAAGTTTACTTTGGCTTGTGCCATGCACCACTAAAGTAAATGCTATTATAATTTTTCAACTTTTGAAATGTCTAACTATTTTGTTTTTTATGTGCAGTTACTATGGCGAAGCCTCCGCTGGATGACATTTTCTTTGGTTCCTCCCTATACTTGGGTGTGAACTTCAAAGATGATATGGTAAATCTCGTAAAGGAACAAATTAAAGAGAGCTAATCTTCTGGAAGGATACTCTGCCTCAAGACGCAACACTTCCTCTTTCTCCAACAGATGCTAGGTACTAGCATGATCCAAGTTAATGATGGTAGTGGAACTTATTACCAATGACCTCAATTCCTTTTTGGGAACACGAAGGTTTGTAATGATGCTGAAATCGTAAAGATAAAAGAGGAATGGTTCTTCTAGGCAAAGGATCTCCACTTGTACATCCCGAAAAAGATCGCCAATTGCCCTTGTGGGCCTTTGTTTTCCTTAAATGAAAGAGGAGGTTGGAATGGGAGTTAGCCCCTAGCAAGGGCGAGGTAATGGCCGGTTATATCAAGGCTAAATCTCATTCCTATCAGAAGGATGTCTTTGAGTATAAGAGGGATGGGCCTTCATACACACTGCGAACATTGCGCCCGCTTAAATGATCACCGAGGTTAACGAAAGATCTATGGCTTTCGAGATAGCTACTTCCGCAAGCCGGATGTCGGAAGAGAGGAGATTATACCCCCATGTATATTTCGAGTTACCAGCTGGACCCACAACGTTCGGGAGTGGTCTAACTTAACTGCATGGATCCTTCTCATGTATGAGGTATTTCTCAAGAATTGGGTTTTACTATGCCATCAGGGCAACTCAATACGGGTTTTTTGTAAACCAACCTATGTTTTTGGCGTTACTGGAGTTGTACCATAGCGATACTGGTACTTTCTTCACACCCGGCGGGGAGATGGGCTTAGCCTTCCATGAAGTGCATGCCATCTCGAGGCTGCAATGGGGACCTGAACTGTATGAGGAGTATACCCCCTACAATGAAGAGCTCAGAGCTCTGAAGCTAAAGAATTCTGATATGATGGTTGTTTACAAGGAGTTCTTATGCCGTCACAAGAGGTGCCACCGTCTTTATAATGCCTTAGTCCCAAAATACGTAGGACTAGGTACGTAAACATGTCAGCCGTATAATAAATTTATGTAAACTATAAATGCAGTATAATTATGGCTCACTAATCTCATCCATAAATAACATAATATAGATAATAAAATCAAATATAAAATATCATTGTACAAAGCTGCTAGATGGGGACAAATCCACTACCAAGAATTTAACTAGAAGGAAGAAAATAGCAAAATAAGAATACAAGCAGTAGGCGTCATCCAAGAGCATATCATCTTTGATAGAAAGAAGAAGATCACAATCTTGGTTGGAATACATGTGGAAAGTCAAGAAAATATACACCTGGAGATCACCAGATCCTCAGCGGGACGTAACAAGATATTAAAAAAAATGTGATATAACTAAATATAAACTGCTCAAAGTAATTTGGATCATAATATGGTCTACTCCCTCCTTGAATTAGTGTAACATCTCCCCAACCAAACAAAGATAGGAGATGGCAACCTAATTTACGATGAAGTATTTTTCCACGCTATCAATCCGATGTAGAATTCGGACCATAACAAGGCTCAATATTTTATCATCGAAACAGTGAACCACACCCATAACCTAACAAGGACAAGGTGTGGCACACTAGTTCATGATAAAATACTGTTTCAAGCCACGATCAAGTATAAGTACACGAACCAAAAGTATATATACCTAAACAGATAAGGTAGCCTAACCATTCTATGTTAATGCAATTTAAGAACAAACCTCCAATACATGTGCCCTCTGGCTATAATAGGATTGGCATAGTCCCCTCTCTGGGCACCATGGACCTTAAAGCATGGCATTCCTCGAACGTCAGAGGCCAGTAGAAATAGTAAAAGGGGTCGTTTAGCCCGTATCTCCAGCAGAGCTTTCGGATACCAAAAGGGTAGTGCATACGCGGCCTATATGCTAAGGAACTATCCTCCCTACTCCATGTCTATCTATGTTATATCCATAACACATATAACCATTAGCAGTTAACCCTATCGCACGGCTTATACGTACCGGTGGCCAACCGACTATGCAAGTCCGAGATCTATATACGACTCACGACTTCGTAGCATACACGTGTCAAGGCCAATGAATGAGACACAAATAACTGGTGGTCACTTAAATCTAGGTTTAATGTGCATAGAAATAAATACATAATAAAAAACATGACTAAATAGTAATTTGCATCTACACGTGATTTAGAAGAACAATCTATACTGCAGAAAAAAATAAATAATAATTGCATGCAATATGATGAGCTATGTAAATAAACAGTAATGGCAAAGTATTTGCTTGGTAGTAGTTCCTGGTGTGGTACGATGATCATGATGACAGAAAGTTAACTTTAGTGTTAAAACTTCACAAGATGGCCTTCGATGATGGGACACATTGTTCCATCGAGTTTAGAACAGTCCAATTAGCGAGGATCGACATAAGGAAGTCCAATTTTGCAAGAGAATAGGAAATACGATTAGCCACGATCAACAATGACAACTAGAAGATTGGTGTAAAAATATTTAATATTTGAAATCTAGATTTTATTAGTTAAAATATGTTTTTAGTTAAATATCAAAATCATTTTTGGCTAAATTTCTAGGTATATAAAAATATGATTTTAAGAAAACAATTATAAAAATATTTTTGATAAATACTAGAAAGTCCTTTTATAATGAAACTACTTTTTATGGGTCAAAATATTTTTAGGTAAATATTTTATAATCTAGGAAGCTAAATTTGAAAATAGATGTGGGCTAAGCCCTATATATTTTGGTACAATATGATTTTTGGAATACCTATTGTATATGTATTAATAGTAAATAAAATAATTTTTTTTAAAACTAATAGTAATAGTAGAAATAATAATAATAATAATTATCAATCCTGATAATCTTAACTAATACATCTACTGATATTCTGCTCTATTTATCAAAAAGAATATTAATAGGTAAAAAGAAATAATAATTTAGAAATAATAATAATAATAACAATATAATATATAATAATAATATAATAATAATAATAATAAAATAATAATAATAATATAATAATCACATCAGTTGAAGCTATGTTGCTGTATAAATAGGGAAAAGAGAGTGCGGTCGAGCCCAAGAGGGAGAAAAAAATGGACGGGAGGGACAAAAAGAGGAAGAGTAGAAGAGAGTGGAGAAGACGGGCAGAGGGAGCTTAACGAAGTGGCGGTGACACGACAGTGTGTAGACAGCAGAGGCGCCGTACGAGGAATCTGGTACGACGGCAATTTTCGGAGGAGGCGTAGTGACGCGTGTTTGCCATTGATTGTCGTAGAACAGAACAGTTTATAGGAGGACTGAACTTTGACTCACAATTACAAACTCGCTTGTACAAAGAGAGCCTAGGAACAAAACCTAGGAAAAGCAATCTAAGTACAATTGTTTAGTTTAGATTCTGGGGGGTGACGGTAGAGGCTCGGAAAAGTGCTATCAACTCTGCCTTACTCCTTGGACGATCGAACGCAACCTCGGCTCCGGCAAAGAAATGCTCTCTTCTGCCCGGGTGTGTGTATATCTCTCTGTCTGTGTGCAAGGGATAGCACCTTGCTATTTATAGGAATTCATGAGTAATGGGGTGTACAGCCACGTGGAAAAGTATTGGGCCACATCCTTGTAACTGTGCCTCAAGAAGTGGGCAGCTGGGGATTGGTTAAGGTTGATCATGATCTATTTGTTGCACTAAATTCGAACTATTAAGACTTGGTCAATTTCTGCCACGTGTCTCAATTGCTACTCTGTGGCGAGCCACATGAATGATGCATCCTGGCTGAGCCGCATGAAGGACTGTCCCATAGCCGAGCCGCATAAAGGGTGTATCCTGGCTGAGCCGCATGAAGGACTGTCCCATAGTCGAGCCGCATAAAGAGTGTCTCATGACCGAGCCGCATGAAAGACGTCTCATGACCGAGCCGCATGAAGGACGTCTCATAACCGAGCCGCATAAGAGATGATCCATGCTCGAGCCGCATGAGAGTTGTCTCATGACTGAGCCGCATAAAGGGTGTCTCATAGGTGATCCGCATGAAGAGTCTTCTTTGGAACTGTGCACTGTGCCGGATATCATGATGATTTTCTCATCTTTTTAGGAGCATGTCACGTCTTGTCTTTATGTCAGAGCCATCATCTCTGTCAGAGCTGTCGCCTTTATGTCAGAGTAATTATGGCCAGCTGCTTAGGCCGATTTTGAACCGCATAAGGCTCCCTGCTATCTGTAGGCCGCATGAAGCTTTCTGAGCCGCATGAAGCTCCCAGGGATTTTGAGCCGCATGAAACTTTCCAGTTTCTGAGCCGCATAAAACTCTCCATTTTTTGAGCCGCATGAAGTTTTATGTTGATTTTGGGCCGCATAGAAATTCCTATTCTTTTCCATGCTTCTACAAGACCCCCTTCAAAGTTTTCAATTTGTAAAATTGAAATACTTTGAATAAGAAGCATGGGTATGTCCGCATAAGCTCTTCATGCCGTATAGGCTTCTCTCTGGCCACATACTGGTTTCGTGCCACGTGGGCGTTCTATTACTTCGGCATTAATTATTGTAGATTTGCTTTGATGATTTGGAGCCGTCTTTTGCATGAAAGGGGATAGAATCCCAAGAGTCGCTTTTATCCTTTAGGCAGCACGAAATCTGAAGCGGTGTCTATCGATTTACACGCCTCTGTCAGCCAATAAGTACGAGGAGTTTTGAGGAGAGAGTTCCTTTTTTCTTTCTTCCAATCTTTTTATTGCCCTAGTTGCCGTCTTCTCTTCTCTCGATCATCCATGGCTCCCAAGGCTTTTTCTAGTGCTACAGCGAAGGGCAAAGGACTTGCCTCCTCGTCGAACACGGTGAGTTCGATTCACCCTGACGTTCATCCTCCAATTAATGGTAAGAGCATTGGAAAGAAACTACATGAATCCAAACCCTAACCAGAATGGCTATGTCGCATGTTTTATGCGCGGGCCTTTCTCTATTATGCCTCGGCATAGTTGATGCTCTTTTCGTCTTTACTGAACTGTTCAAGTTCTGTGTGATAAATCTGCATAAGCTGTGCCGTATGGGCCGCATGAGCGCCTCATGACTGAGCTGCATGGGGTATGCTTCATGTCCGCCGCATGAGAGATGTCTCATGACTAAGTCGCATGAGAGATGCTTCATGGCTGAGCCACATGAAAGATGTCTCATGACTGAGCCGCATGAGAGATGCTTCATGACCGAGCCGCATGAGAGTTGCTTCACGACCTAGACACATGAGAGTTGCTTCATGACCGAGCCGCATGAGAGTTGCTTCATGGCCGAGCCATATGAGAGACGTCTCATCACCGTATAAGCACTTTATGAACTGGGCCGCATGAAGACCCACCTAACGGAGCCGCATAAGCTCAGAAAACATTAAGTGGTTTTCTTTGGCTATCTTCTGACTTCTTTCTTTTTTTCCTTTTCAGTGAAGTTGTCGATCAATCCTTCGGGGGCTTTTGGTAGGTCAAGCTCAATCTGCTGTGGGTGTGAGGTTAGACCATGTAGTCGATTATGTGTCAGCCCAAATCACTAAAGATCAATCTGAGGACAGGTTGAGGATCAGAAACCAATCCTTCTTCTTTCTCTTGGGCATGATGAACTCGGAGAAATTAGGGGGCACGCAACTGAAACCCACGTTCCTCTTTGGGGATGCCCTAACTGAAAAGAACTCCAGCGTTCTAGATTTATCTGAAAGTTGGAGTTTTTCTTCCAACGGGATGGCAATTCATATTCCTCAGATGGAACGTCATTTCCCGCTGTCCTGGTTTAATATGCTGCCCATCGATATAAAAATGGTGGACTCCCTAACCCTGAGCCAGCAGGGGATGTTCGTGGGTGATATTCACTATAATAAACATCAAGGTCGGTAGTTGCAAGCAAGATACAGATCAGCCGCTTTGTGATGGGGTTGGCCCCGGGCAGTTTCATAAACGTGCCGGGTCCGAACTTTCGGTTCTCCCAAGCTGATACTTTTATGAACCAGATTACTCAGAAGGGGTCCTATCCCACTGGTCGGTTGTCACTGCTGAACTGGATGAACCCCCCTCCTTCATGGATCAAATTGACCCTGTGGATCTTGCGGACGTATAAGGAACTCCTGCTCGAGATCGGCCTTTATCATGCCATACGGGGCACTTGTTATGGTCTGCCCCTAAACAAGAAGCTGTTTATGGCTCTTCTTGAGATGTACAATCGTCATACGGAGACCTTTACACCTGGAGGGGAAATGGGACTCGCTCCCTATGAGATGCGTGAAGTCTCCAAGCTGCCCTGGGGAGACGAAGTTTTTGAGGCGTACACCCCTACCAATGAGGAATTTGAAGAATTGGAGCGGAGGTTCCCGAGTTTTGTGGCTATTTACCGGGAGTTGCTATGTCATCATAGCACGTGCCAACAGATGTCAAAGAAGAAGAACGATAGCTCAAAAGGAAATCTTCCTCACACAAAGACTTGGCTCAGCTACATGTTTGAGCTAGGTGCCTCAGGCCGGGTTGCGCCTCGAAGTCCTCGAACCTGAGAGGAGGTGCAAAATCAGGTGTTGACTGCTAAGAGGGCTAAAACCACGGGTGACAGATTCGGAAGCCAATCTGACACCTTTAATTATTTTTATCAAGATACCCAGAAGATGTCTGATAAAGCTCTCCTGGCAGGATTTCTGATGCTGTGGCTACGGATCTGTGTAGTTTCGGAAGGGGCTGGTGCTATTGAGAGAATCAGCCGTAACCTGATACTTCTCGCGGTGAAGCTAGTTTTTGGAGGCAGGCTAGCTCTACTCCCTGCCATGGTATACAGCATTCATCGTGGCCTCCGTATTTTCTCGTCCAAAGTCATTGCTCGCGATACGGCGAAGGACTTTGAACGAATTAAGCTATCCTACCATTATCTGATAGGGTGGCTGTTAATGTATTGCCCGTCTTTGATGAGGCCTGGCCCAGAGGACGACGTGACTGCTGATGATGCCTTCATCTACCAGTACCGTCGTATGCCCTAGGAATACACTACCATGCCAGCCTGTCGGATGGCGCTGGCGCAAGTGGACAGATATTCCTTCTTCGTGTATGTTCCTTATTTTACTGACGAAGAAGTAAGAGACGTGCATCTTGATGGTGTTGTATCTCCCCAATTCTTGTCCGAGAAGATGCTCCTCTGGTTGCAGAATATTTGCCCTGCACATCTGGTGTATCGCAACCGTAATTTCGTCTTTTTGGAGCCTTACTTACCCAGTCGATTCTCCCGACAATTTGGGTACAGTCAAATGTTCTTGGACAATCCCAGCTCCTGCCTGGGTTTTGAGGGTAGCGTTCTTGACGGCATCCTGGCTTGGCACTATTATAGTACGGTTCACACCCGTGCCAGCTTCTCCGTTCCTGATGCTAGAGAGTCGGGACACATTTTGTACATGGCGGCCTTATACCATATTATGGTGAATAAGCCCCCAAGAGATTTTGACCCAAGTACCAGCTTCATTATTGGTACTGGCTTGGAGGAGAAGCCAAGGACTAAGAAGGGGAGGACAGTTGATGTATCTGACTCGGAGTCTATCAACGTGGACGAAGAGGATGAACCTGATAACTTGCCTCTTCCTGCAGACGATTCGGTGGCAGATCTGCCCCCTGCTGTGCCTAATCTTTCACGAAAACGAAGCAGGCGTGAATCCTCTATCGGCGGCATAACTTACTTCCGAAAACGGGCTGCGGCCAAGGCTTACGGGCCAAGCATTAGGGAGAGAAGTGAGGACGTCGAAGCCATTTCGGAGGTGAATCGAGTTACGACCATCTTTTTAGTTCTTCCTTCTTGAAATTTAATCTGATCATTTTCCTTTTCTTTGTAGGTGCCAGGAGAAGTGAACTCCCCAGAGCCGGCTACCGCCTCTGAGGTTGATCTGGCTATAGCCACCTTAATTGGTGCTATGACTGACGAGCTTCCTTCCACCACGGTCGCTCCGACGACGGCTGAGATTCCTTCTGCTGTTGACATCCCCTCTAGGGACGATGTGGGCTTTACTGAATCAGTCTCCGAGGTCGTTGAACCTCAGCTGGATGATGCTGATCCAGTTGTATCCACCTCCAGGCGCGGCTGGGGCAGAGGAAGCAGCTGCAATTGGCTCAAGTGTCGCCATCGAAGAGGATATGGTGGCTGTGAGTGAGCCTCAGCCTCAGCGACCCTTCCTTGGTAAGCTATGTCATGTCTTGACTAGTGAGGAGGTTCATTTCCTATACCTTCATATCCTTCGGGTTAAGTTGATCGATGTTTGTTCCGGATATACAGGTCCTGCTCCTTCGTTGTCGATGACGGATATCATCGGGGGAGAAGTCCCCAGGGGGATCTAGTGGAAGGAAGTATGCTTCCTCCTCCTCCAACTACTATCGAGGGACCTCTCGCCGGATCAAGCTCAGGAGGCCAAGTAGTAGAATTGTCGGGGCAGGGAGAAATGTTCCCTGCACCCTCCTTGGTTAATGTAACTTTATTACCGGAGGTTGACCTTTCTGTAATGCCAAGTCTTCGAATCCTCCGGACTGCGGAGGAGGAGATGACTGCTATTCAGGCGTCCTATCACTCAGAACTTGCATCCTTAGTGATAGGGGCATCAAGCTTTGGTGCATCTTCTTCACAACCGTCTTCAACTCAACCAGCTACTCTACCTTTGATACCGTCTTCTTCGGAAGTTCTGGATGAATCGTCGAAGGACGTGATTGATAGTTTTTACCGCCATCTGAAATGAGGGGTCGAAGCTGCCCTGGAGAGGGGGACATCTTTTGTATTGTCTCGTCAATGTGCCCGCGGTCAGATTGAACTCCTCAGAACACTCCCCGGCGGGGCAGGGATGGTCGAGCTCTTGGAGCCCAAATTAGTAGAAGCTGATCAGCTCGTGGCTCAGTTTCAAGGATTGCGGCAAGTCGATATGTCTTTAGCAATAGATCAGGAGTGCGCCTTCCTTATAACAGCCATGGAAAAGGTAAGGATGGTATGGGATACATCCAAGCCTGCTCTTGTGAAGGACCTTCAAGATCTGTCTCTGAAGTACGATCAACTAAGCCGCAGAGGAGAGGACTGTATCATTCGGAAAGAAGCCGCATCTCGTGGGATAGCCGATACCAACGAGCAGATCGTCCAGCTTCAGAGGAAATTGGCTTCTTTAGAATCTGAGCTTCCGACTTCCCGCAAAGATAATGAGCTAACTTTCTTTCGGGAGACCGACCAGGTCACCCGAACCTCTGCTGCTTTAGAGCGTGCACTGAAGAAACTTGAAGACGGTTGGCAGGCACATGTGCATCTAGAGGATGCAGAGAAGTTGAATCAAGAGGCTGAGCGCCGGGCCACACTGAGGATTGAGCGGTCGACGACCAAGCTGAAGGACCGTCTCAGAGAACTGTGCGTCGCCGAGCCATGATCGGATTTTTCTCTCTTTCATTATTGTATCCCTCCATTTTTTTCTTTTTTAATAGGGACTTGGACCCAGGAAAATGTAGGACTTTTGATTTTAAATGAATGAATATGTTACTTCATCCTTTATTTGTGGTATCTGTTGTGTTCGTATAGTATTTTTGGTGTTACGGTACTTGCCCCACTGGGGGACTTTCTGTGGACCTATTACCCTTGGCATACCTTGGTTTTAGGTATGGATAATAAGTTCGATAGAGACACCTAGAGCAAGTCCGTGGTAAGGTGGACATGGAAGTTCTTGGTATTGAGCGATAGAATACCATGGAACAGCTGGACTCCAGAGGCATGTGATGGCGAAGAAAGAGGCACATGTACTATAGGACCTAGTACAGCATTTGTGGTCAGCTACGGACATTTGTGGTCAACTGTGGACATTTGTGGTCAACTGTGGACATTTTTGGGCCTATTATCCTTGGCGTACCCTGGTTTTGGGTACGAATAATAAGTCGAGAGAAACCAACATACTTACTCAGAGGTAATGAGGACGTGGTAAATATGGGGGTTTTATAATGGAGTCTTCCTACTCAGAGGTAATGAGGACGTGGCAGGAGTGGACTCTACGAAGAATACATAGAACAACTCAGAGGTAATATGGATGTAGAAGTTCTATGTAAGGGGTGATTTGTTTGTGATGGAAGAGAAAAACTCAGAGGTGACATCGACGTAGATGTTTTAGGAATTTTGTGGACCTGTTACCCTTTTTTATGCACTGAATGTTAGGGTTATACAAAAAGCATCACTTTTGTAGTAACCTTATTTCCTTAAATTTTGAATGAGAATCATATGGACAAATGTTTGCATATTGTATTTGTTGCAAGTGTTAATACAAATGTCTGATATTCTATATTGTAGATAATATAGTGTGTGGTGTCACACAGAAGATCATATTATCAGTTTCCTATGGAGTATATAAATAGTTCACAACCTAGATGGACTTGGACAATCTATTGGAAAGGTTGTAGTATAATCTGGTATTAGTCTATCTTGACTATAGGTTTACACTAGTACACTTTGTATATTGAACAGGACCACTTGAGGTTGTTCTCTTTGTACTGACTACATAAGAGAACAAACACCTCTGTTATTATGGATGCTTGTGCTCTTAATTCGGATATAATAACGGACATGTATATGCAGTGTACATTACTTTGACTCATAAAAGAGTGAGATTCATTATGGATCAACAACCTCTATGAATTGGGTAATAACATTGTATGTAAATGGGCTGTTGATTATAAATGGAATCCATGTCCCGATACATCGGGTTGATGATGTCCTCTTAAGGAGCTCATAAGGATTGTCATGTAAATCCTGCAGGTGGAATATATCCGACATGACAAATAAAGTTGAGCGATACTACTTAAGGATAAAAGATGTCGAATCAATATAGTTGTTAGTAACTTGATTTGATCGACGTACATACGATATCTTAACATGGGGAGCCAAACGAGCATATAATAAAAAGAGCCCACAAACATAATTTGGGATTAGGGAGGTAGTGCAACAATAGCTCATTAGTGGACCGAGCTATTGTCAATGGGCCTGGATTATGTGTTCGGGCTGAACACGGGATATCTAGATCCGTTAGGAGGCCTAACCCTAATTTCTCCTCATGGTCCCTGCCGTAGCCTATATTATCCTCTATTCTCTGGCCGCCAGTTTACTGATCAGAAATCTGCAACTTTCTCTAAATTTGTGATTCACGTAAGGAGAGAAGAGAGGGCTGCCAAGGAGAAGAAAAGGTTGGGAGATCGTCGCCCACACGACGTCCAACTTGAGGAAGGAATACGTGCAGAAGATATTGGGGTCGTCCGTTCGAGATTGCCAGGAATTACTTGTCTTCTTTCCGCCGCAGGTATAATTCGTGAACCCTAGTTTCAGCCTATGAAGGGTTAGAACACGTATTAGATCTGTTTAACTTTCTATCGATCAATACGCACACCAAAGAAAGGGTCCTGGGAATCCCCAGTTCCTTCAATTGGTATCAGGGCCAGGTTGGATCTACGTATTGATTGATACGTCCATGTTGTCCAATAAAACCTGCGCTATGTAATAGTCGGTAGATGTAGATCTGTTCTAACTCGGTTTTGCAGGCATCTTAGATCCAACTATTATGGTCCAATGCATGTTTTTTTATTGTGTTGTTTAAACCACGGACATGTCGTGGATGTTGTTGTTGCTGTGGATGTAATTAAAATCACGAGGGTTGATCATGCTTATTATTTTAATTTTTCAATCTAGATTATGTGTGAACTCCTTCGGGAGGCATAGGATTGATGTAATTTTAATTATTTTTGATCAATCGTGATGGCGGTGGTGGCTATTTTTGACCCCGTATAGATCTGCACAGTGCCAGATTTTGGATTCGGATAGTTTGAGGAGGAGCATCAAGATGACCATAAGTTGGATATTTTCTCTTATTTTTGTCATTTTGCTTTTTCTGATTATGCATGTTTATTATTGTGTGGTTGTTTTTTTTGAAAAACCAAGCCTACATTAATAATGGACAAAATGGACATAATATCAACTAATAGAAAAACCCTTATTATTAAATAACTAAGTGGGAGAGGATTTTATTTAGTATAAATCCTATGGTCTCCATTACGGTTTGTAGGTGATGTAATTATACTTGCGTGTTGGCTTTAGTGCTTTCCTCCATATCGGATGAGTATAATTATGGATCACCAGTACAAACTTCCTTAGGGATAATTGTAGAAAGTTACCTAGTATGTGTTCACTTCTCCATCTGAAGGAACTCATTACAAGGTAATGGACTTAGTATTAAGTAATGGTATACACTTAGATACAAATAATGGTATCCTGCCCATCGGAGTCACTGCTATTATTTGTATGACCAGAGCAAGACCAACATATTAATTTTATTTGTCATAAAGTTATATTGACATGATAGTAAAATTAATAAGAAAAATCTACTTGAACAAAGTTGAATTTGTATACGTCCACACTATCGTGGCATGCTAAATTCATGGTGTTCAAGGTGTTGGTGAATTTTTTATTATTGTTTTGAGGGAATCAATATTTAGTTAATTCAAAAAGTTTTTTTTGCCCTACATAATTTTATTTATGTGATTCTCAGGATTTCAAAAATGGGTTCTTTCAGTCCACTTATAGTGATTCTTAAAGAAAACAAACTTACTGGACCTAATTATATTGATTGGAAACGTAATTTGGACATTGTTCTGACTGCTGAGGAGTACAAATATGTACTTGTTGAGGAATGCCCACCTAAGCCTGATGCTAACTCTGATGAAGAGGTCAAAGAGGCTTATAAAAGTAGAAAAAGGCAGATGATGGCGCGGTGTTACATTCTGGCATCTATATCAAATGTACTGCAACATCAGCATCAGGCCATGGCCACAGCTTATGACATGATGTATAACCTCAAGGAACTCTTCGGACATCAGAGTAGAGAAGCTAGGCATTTTGCTATGAAATGTTTGATGAATACAAAAATGGCTGAGGGTACACCAGTAAGGGATCATGTTCTCAAGATGATGGGTCATCTGAATGAGATGGAGATCCTTGGAGCTGAAATCGATGGAGAAACCCAGGTCGATATCATTCTCGGGACTCTGCCTAAAAGTTTTGACAATTTTTGCCTTAATTACAACATGAACAAAAGGTTGTATAGTTTGGCAGAACTTACAAAAGAGCTACAGGATGCTGAATCTCTCTTTAGGCAGAGTAGTCATGTTTTTGTTTCTGAAAAGGCTTCTACTTCTAAGCCAAAAGGCGGTAAGAAGAAGAATAACATTCAAAAACAGGCAAACTCAGCAAAGAAGGGCATGGGACCTCAAGGCGCGGTGAAAAAGCCGAAAGGCAAATGTTTCAAGTGCAAAGGGTCAGGACATTGGAAGACTGATTGTCCACTTCTCAAACAAGGGAACAAAGAAGGTATATCTCATTTACTAGTAGTTGAAACATGTTTAGCGGTGTTATCTACCGACACTTGGTGTGATACAGGAGCCACTAATCATGTCTGCAATACATTACAGGGGTTCCAGGAAACCAGACGGCTCAGTGATGGAGAGATATGCTTGTTCATGGATGATGCTACAAAAGTATCGATCGTTGTATTAGGAGATATTCCTTTATCTTTTGGTAGAAATAAGTCTTTGACATTGAGAGATTGTCTTTATGCACCTTCACTTAGAAGGAATTTAGTTTCTGTTTCTATGTTAGTTAAGGATGGATATTCAGTTTATTTTAATGACAATATTGTTATTAGAAAGAATAAACATTTTATCTGTTCTGGTGCATTGGTTGATAATTTGTATGTCATTAATCCTATTTCGCCCATAATACAACTTATGGAAATGAATAATATGTCATCTAACTTAAATAAGAGAAAAGAACCTTCTTGTATGAACCAAACATATCTTTGGCACTTACGATTAGGGCATATTAACCTAAGAAGGATTCAAAGGCTGGTTAAATATGGACCTTTGAGTTCATTGGAAGTGGAGGCACTACCAGTCTGTGAATCCTGTTTGGAAGGTAAAATGACCAAAAGGCCTTTTACGGCAAAGGGGTATTGGGCCAAAGATGTGTTGGAATTGGTTCATTCTGATTTGTGTGGACCCATGACTATCCAAGCTAGAGGTGGCTTTGAATATTTTGTCACATTTATTGACGATTATTCAAGGTATGGATACATTTATTTGATGCGCCGTAAGTCTGAGTGCTTTGAGAAATTCAAAGAGTACAAGGCTGAAACGGAGAAACGTCATGGAAAATATATCAAGTCATTACGATCAGATCGTGGTGGCGAGTACCTCTTTGGAGAGTTTAGGGATTATTTATCAGAGGTTGGGATTGCATCCCAATTGACTGCACCTGGAACGCCCCAACAGAATGGTGTAGCCGAAAGAAGGAATAGAACTCTTATGGAGATGGTTAGATCAATGATGAGTTATTCGGATTTGCCAGATTCGTTTTGGGGATATGCCTTAGAGACTGCAGCTTATATTTTGAACTTGGTTCCTTCTAAGTCAGTACCTCTTACTCCCACAGAGCTGTGGATTGGGCGTAAGCCTAGTCTGAAACATGTTCGCATTTGGGGTAGTCCAGCACATGTGTTGAATGAAAAAGCAGATAAGTTGGAATCTCGTACAGAAGTATGCTTGTTTGTAGGCTATCCAAGAGGAACGAAAGGAGGTTTATTTTATAGTCCTAAGGATCAGAAGGTCATTGTTAGCACCAATGCCCAATTCTTAGAGGAAGACTATGTGATGAACCATAAACCCACAAGTAGAGTTGTTCTAGAAGAACTGAGACGTGAGACACCAAGTACTTCAGTACCAACAGTACAAGAGGATGAACCACAAATAACTGCACAACGTGTCACAAATGTTATACCACAACCGATAGTGCCTTGTCGTAGTGGGAGGGTTGTGATACATCCTGATAGATATATGTTCTTGGGAGAGTCGTCAGACATCGTCCCTGAGGAACAAGATTATGATCCCTGTACCTACAATGAAGCACTCCAAGATAAAGATGCAGAGTCTTGGCAAAAAGCAATGATATCTGAAATAGAATCTATGGATTCTAATCAGGCCTGGGAGCTTGTAGAACCACCCGTTGGTGTAAAAGCCATTGGATGCAAGTGGGTCTATAAGAGAAAAAAAGGATCAGACGGTAAGGTTGAAACCTTTAAAGCTCGGCTTGTAGCAAAAGGTTTTACTCAAAGAGGGTATCGATTATGAGGAAACCTTTTCTCATGTAGCCATGCTTAAGTCTATTCGGATTCCTTTATCTATTGCAGCTCATCTCGATTATGAGATTTGGCAAATGGATGTCAAGACAGCTTTCCTTAATGGAAGTCTTGAGGAAGACATCTATATGAAGAAACCAGACGGGTTCATTGAAAAGGGCCAGGAGCATCTTGTTTGCAAGCTCAAGAAGTCCATTTATGGACTTAAGTAAGCTTCCAGATCTTGGAACATATGTTTTGATCAGGTGATAAAATCCTATGGATTTGATCAATGTCAGGATGATCAGTGTGTACAGAAAGTATGACGGAAACGTGGTGGTATTCCTAGTACTTTATGTGGATGACATCTTGCTCATTGGAAACAATGTGAAGGTATTATCTGATGTAAGGGTATGGTTATCCAAACAGTTTGATATGAAGGACTTGGGAGAAGTAGGTCACATCCTTGGGATCAAAGTTCTACGAGATCGCAAGAAAAGGATGTTGGGCTTATCCCAAGCTTCCTATATCGATATTGTACTAACTCATTTTAGTATGCAAAATTCTAAGAAAGGTTTCTTACCTTTTAGACATGGAATTGCTCTATCAAAGGAGCAGTGTTCGAGGACACCTAAAGATAGAGAACATGAAGGCAGTTCCTTATGCTTCAGCAGTAGGAAGCTTAATGTATGCAATGCTATGTACGAGACCAGACATCTGCTTTGCCGTAGGCATGGTCAGCAGATATCAGTCTAACCCAGGACAAGAGCACTGGACTGCCGTAAAGCATATTTTGAAGTACCTGAAAAGGACTAAAGAGTATATGCTAGTTTACCAGGCAGATAGTTTAGTTCCCTTGGGGTATACAGACTCAGATTTTCAGTCAGATAGGGATTCCAGGAAATCTACCTCAGGTTATGTGTTTACTTTGGGAGGTGGAGCCATTGTGTGGAGGAGTATCAAGCAAAAATGTATTACTGATTCTACCATGGAAGCCGAGTATGTGGCAGCCTCTGAGGCAGCCAAAGAAGCGATTTGGCTCAGAAACTTTCTGTTGGACTTGGATGTGGTACCTAGTTTGCCTAAGTCTATTACACTTTATTGTGATAATAGTGGTACAGTTGCAAACTCGAAGGAACCACGAGCCCATAAGACAGGCAAACACATTGAGCGCAAGTACCACCTGATACGAGATTTCATAAAGAAAGGAAATGTTACTGTGATCAAGGTAGCATCAGCCGACAACCTAGCTGATCCCTTTACAAAGAGCTTACCAGCTAAGGCTTTTGACAGTCATGTTGAGGGAATGGGAGTCATGTGTAGCAGCATGACTTTAAGTATAAGTGGGAGATTTGCAATAGTATACTGAAAAGCAATGCTTTGAGTATAAGTGGGAGATTGTTAGGGTTATATACTAAAAGCATCACTTTTGTAGTAACATTATTTTCTTAAATTTTGAATGAGAATCATATGGGCAAATGTTTGCATATTGTATTTGTTGCAAGTGTTAATACAAATGTCTGATATTCTATATTGTAGATAATATGGTGTGTGGTCACACAGAAGATCATATTATCAGTTTCCTATGGAGTATATAAATAGTTCACAACCTAGATGGACTTGGACAATCTATTGGAGAGGTTGTAGTGTAATCTGGTATTAGTCTATCTTGACTATAGGTTTACACTAGTATACTTTGTGTGTATTGAATAGGACCACTTGAGGTTGTTCTCTTTGTACTGACTACATAAGTGAACAAACACCTCTGTTATTATGGATGCTTGTGCTCTTAATCCGGATATAATAACGGACATGTATATGCAGTGTGCATTACTTTGACTCATAAAAGAGTGAGATTCATTATGGATCAACAACCTCTATGAATTGGGTAATAACATTGTATGTATGAGCGCTGTTGATTATAAATGGAATCCATGTCCCGATACATCGGGTTGATGATGCCCTCTTAAGGAGCTCATAAGGATTGTCATGTAAACCCTACAGGTGGAATATATCCGACATGACAAATAAAGTTGAGCGGTACTACTTAAGGATAAAAGATGTCGAATCAATATAGTTGTCAGTAACTTGATTTGATCGACGGACATACGATATCTTAATATGGGGAGCCAAATGAGCATATAATAAAAGGAGCCCACGAACATAATTTGGGATTAGGGAGGTAGTGCAACAATAGCTCATTAGTGGACCGAGCTATTGTTAATGGGCCTGGATTATGTGTTCGGACTGAACACGGGATATCCAGATCCGTTAGGAGGCCTAACCCTAATTTTTCCTCATGGTCCCTGCCGTAGCCTATATATATCCTCTATTCTCTGGCCGCCAGTTTACTGATCAGAAATCTGAAACTTTCTCTAAATTCGTGATTTACGTAAGGAGAGAAAGAGAGGGCTGCCAAGGAGAAGAAAAGGTTGGGAGATCGTCGCCCACACAACGTCCAACTTGAGGAAGGAATATGTGCAGAAGATCTTGGGGTCGTCCGCTCGAGATTGCCAGGAATTACTTATCTTTTTTCCGTCGCAGGTATAATTCGTGAACCCTAGTTTCCGCCTATAAAGGGTTAGAACACGTATTAGATCTGTTTAACTTTCTATCGATCAATACGCACACCAAAGGAAGGGTCCTGGTGTTTGCAAAAACAAAAGTTAATCTTTATTTCAACAAACTTTGTAAGAAGATTACAAGAATTCTGGGAAAGTACAACTGTAGGAATCCGATCTAGATGACGATCGCTTTATCCTTTGGATGATGTGAACTCTGAAGACGATAGCCTCGGAAGTTGAAGGCGATAGCCTATGAAGAATGCAGCACTTGGGCACTTGGACATGAACTCCTGAACTCTCTGGTGATGATTCTGATCTCTGTATGTGTGTATCTGATCCCCTTGAATGAAGACTTGAAACTCTATTTATAGAGTTCTAGAAATAACTAACTTTTAGTTATTCTGAATTACGCATGTTGGATTGCGCATGGACTGGGTTGCGCAGCATCAGACTACGCTGGCAGTTGTTTGATCGTGGGCCAACTGTCTTGGACACATGGCATCGTTTGATTGAATTACGCATGATCGTGTACAGACGGTTGCCACGTGATGAGCAATTGATGGCATGAAGGCCGCGTGTACATTTGTCAGTTGTTTTGATGAAGTGCGCCACCTGAATTGCGCTGGCTTCGGATTGCGCTAGGATGGACCGCGCTAGGCTGGATTGCACTGTAGGCAGATTATACTACATGTACAGCTGTCCTCGAGTACTGTGCTGTACGATAAACGAACAGTTTCCTCGTTCTCCGTGCTGTCAGTTGTCAGAAGATCTGATTCTCTGTCAGGTAATGATGACGAGGCCACGTCAGCTTGCGCACTTGAATGAGTGCGCAGTTCAGCCTGCGTAATCTGTCTTCTGCGCAGTTTACTTGAAGGATGTATAATTTGATTTTCATGACTTTGTTGATGGGTGCAACTTGATTTTTTAGGACCTACAAGACCCCCTTCAAAGTTTTCGAAGTTTGAAGATAGTCAAAGCTTCGAAATACTTTGAATTTTGATTTGAAAATCAAGTTGCGCAAGTGATGACCTGTCTGCGCAATCGGATGAGGCAGCTCCTATTTCTCCGACACAATCTGAGGAGTTTGTTTACTTTTGAAAACTATAAATAGTTCTCATTTCTCTCTCTATCATTCTTTACTTGCTTTCAAACTTTCGAAAGAGAAAATTTTCTGAGATCACCCGACTCTTCTCCTTCCTCGACGATCCTCATGGCTCCCAAGCGCTCCGCCGCCGAGAAAGACAAGGCCCCCGCCGAGTCTTCGGCTCGGACTGCGCCGCGTCCTTCTCGACATGAAGTTGCTCATCCTGCAATGCGAGGTAAATGACCGATCGAAAAATCCTTTTTAGGGTTTTTCGACACTGTTGATCCTTCGAACCTGTCTCTTTTTAGAGATTTGGTCATACTGCGCCGCCCTGTTTAGGGTTTTGGTTGCACGAACCTAATAGTTTTCATTTTTATGAAGACTATTTGCTTGCGCAATCGGTTAGAACGCGCTGGCAAAAGTCAGCGCAGTCTGCTGATTTGCGTACGGCTGTCCAGCGCAAACTGATACTTTGCACAAGTTATTCAGCACAATCTGATGGCTTGCGCAAGTGGATGAGTTGGCGCCACTGGATAGTTTGTGCATAGAAGCTAGTGTTTGCGCAATCTGATGCTTGCGCAATATGATGCTTACACAATTTGTTGACAGAATCTTTGATTTTACTTATACTAAATTTTATTTTTTCTGTTTGATGCAGTTAACATCAGAGAGGACCCTGAGTATGAAATATTCACAGGGACCCTTGCTGAGCTAGAATTTAAAGAAGATTTATCCCATGTGCTTTTTCCACAATATGCTTTGCCATCCTTCCGCCAAGCTATCTTGGTTGCTCAGGACAATGAGACTTTGTTAAGTCTGATGAATGGGCAGCCCTTGCAGTCTGCTGATGCCATTACCCACAAGAAACTCAT